>JAFIRS010004850.1:0-72855 GCA_018342105.1 Gonioctena quinquepunctata
AATCACCTCATATTTGACTCTCTTATTCTCAATCTTAGATTCCAAACCATAAACATTAACTGAAATATCAGTCAAATACTCAAACATTTTATATCACGTAATTTTACTGGAAAATCCATACCTGTTACATTCAAGACAGTCTCATAATGTGGATAGGATGACACCTCCGATACATTATTATTAGTGGGGAATAATGCAGATGTCACGGCCCATGCAAAGCAGCATTGGTCTTCATTTTTTATGTTGACAACACCTTTTCTTCTCCAATGAATTCGGGAAGTTTCATGTATGATGATCCGCCAAGTGGACTGTATTTGTTTATGTTCACCTCAAGGAACATAATTTTTCACAACTCCATCCTGAAAAATTACTTTTATTAAACCTTTCATCATTGGCAACAATTATAACTACAAACCTGAATCACGCTCCTCAAACTCCGTACTTTGGGCAATTATAATGTCACGAAACGCATCAAATAATCCATTCAAATCAGTTGATCGATCTGCTATACGATTGGGAGAATTGAATGATTTTATATCTGTCAATTCCTGTGTTTGAATGACATAACTTCCAAATACTTCCATGTTGACCTTGATGGAGTTGTGTAGTTTGATGTTTTTTTCTAATAACTCGAGTACTTTGGGCTTGATATCGTTGAAAAAAGGTGCATACTCTGTATACATATTCTCACTAGATACTCTGTAGCTGGAAATGCGACACTTGAATGCATTTTTAATGAGGTGTACACCACCTCCCAAGTGAACACATGAATTCGTCCTGTGTGCGAGTGTTCTATTGTGAGAGTTGACTTGACAATATGGAAATGTCACATTACAACAATTACATGTATAGAGTGGTGCAGGTGGTGAGTCATCGCCATTGTTCAATTTAAGTCGTTTCACTGAAGGACCTCCCTGGCAAGTTTCCCGTTGATGTCGACGAAGATTATCACTACGGGTGAAAGCTCTACCACAATCACACGAATACATTTCAACAACTTGTTTTCAATAGCTCACTGGAGGAGACACTGATTCGAAATACTCTTCTCCTGGAATATTTCAGTGAAATACCCCCACCATACAACAAGTCCGATGCGATGCGCAATCTGTATGGATTTTGAGGAGATTCTCTTGATATTCAACGCACTCATCAATACTCGCAGTTCACTCTTAGCTCTCTCACAGGACAAACGCCCTCCTCGCTTGGAGAGTACAAGGATTCATGAAGGTCATGACTACACAGAATATGTATGCCTACACCACAACTTTAGTCAAGGTCAAACAAACATCGAGATCAAATCTTAAGGTTGCCGAAACAATCCCAACATCAAAACTCAAGGTCAAATCTCAAAGTCAAAACTTAATGTTATGAATCTCAAGGTCAAACTCAAGGTCAAAACTGAAGTCGAATCTCAAAGTCGACGAAACCCCATGTCAAAACTCAATGACAAATCTCAAAGTCAAATCTCAAGGTCAAACACACACACATTGCACACCTGCAACCATTCAAGGTCACACGTGACGTCATAGTGGTGGGGGGAGAGCCAGAACCGGCTTAAATCTCCTACTATATAGGTTTGGCACTTTTAACGCCATATATATGGTGATCACTCCCAAGAATTATATCCTCACACACATGGTTAAGAATATGAAATACCTCCTCAATACGGTGGTTAAATGGGAGGATAGGAAAAGTGACAAGGAAGCAGTCCGATGCTATAGATGTCAAATGTGGGGATATGCCACCACAAATTGCAGAAGAGATCCAAGGTGCATGAAATGCGCAGGTGAACACCATACCAAACAATGCAGCAAATCGGGAGACATAGTTGTCAAATGTGTAAATTGTGATGGACCTCATACATCCAACTACTATGAGTATCCCACATACATTGAAAGAATGCATCGAGTATATGAAAGAAAAGCTCATCCCAAACAAAAGACGGGCAAACCACAATACGTACGTACCTCTACCAACAAAACCAGCCTGGAATCTAAATGAGAAGACAGAAGAAACAAATATTCGAGAGCAAACTAGACCTAGCCGAGGTCGAACAGATGCGAGGGAAGCGGCCAATTCCCAGAAAAGAGGACCCAGGGAGATCCACGCTACCCTTGGTTCCCCATCCATTCCAACGCAGGATGGCCCCACTGAGTAGCGGGGATAAATTTTCCTGAAATGATAAAAGAGTATGATATACTGATTGATCGGATTGAAAAAGCCGTTACTCCAGTTGGTAGAATGATGGTCCTCGTCAACTTTGTTGTGGGGAATGGTGATTGATTTTAATGCCAATAAGGGTATGTATGTTGAATATCGATGGAGTCAACAATAAGTATTCGCTTCTTGTTGACTTCATCAATACCCACTGCGTAGATATCATGCTTCTGTCTGAGACTGAGCTCCGACAGGAACATGACTTTAGACTAAGGGGATTTACGATAATTAGGGCTGACAGGCCCAATGCACAGGGGGGTGTAGCCATCCTAATTAGAAATGGGATCCCATTTAATAAAGTTCAACCCAGACTATCCTCTATAGAACATGTGGAAATCAGTCTCGAAGATGGTACTTGTTTGTTTTCCATATATAATCAGCCAAGAAATGAATTCAGCTCATTAGACCTTGACAATCTGTTGAGAACCGCGCAAAAAGTCATACTTGCCGGTGATTTAAACGCCAGGCGTCCTCCAGTGGAACTGTTCCAATCAGCCCAACAGAAATGGCCATATATTGTGGAAATACTCTGAAAATAATGATATTATTATTGATTTACCAGACACACCAACGCATTTCCCAAACAACGGGACCTCGCCTACTACTATCGACCTGGTCATCAACAAAAATGTTCGTGACCTGGGTGATTTGGAAACAATCAATGCGTTAACCTCTGATACCCGGTCGTGTTCCAGTCAAACAATAAATTTGATCCTAGAGTTACTAGGAAGATCTATGATTTCAGGAGCACGGACTGGGCCGCGTTTAGGGTAAAAATGAATCATAAAACAAAAATTAACACAAGAATAACAAGAGATAACCTTGATAAAGAAATGTGTGAATTTATTAAGGACATTAAAACGTCTAGAGATGAGACCACCAGGACGATAGTAGTACAAGCCGACCGAGATCCTCTTCCTCTACATATTAGAAACCTTATTATACTCAAAAAGAAACAGCGTAAAAAATGGCAGCGAACAGGGAACTCTATGTATAGAGATGGTTTCCGAAGTCTAGCCAACGTAATACGTAGAGAAATCCAACGCTTTATTGACGATGTTTGGAAGAGGAAACTGGAGAGGCTTGACGTGAGGGACAACTCTCTATGGAGGATGATAAAACGGGTCAAGAAGAAATATGAACCGATGCCTACCATAGAGAGTGGTTCAACACGGGCGATGTCCGACTGTGGAAAGGTGGAATTATTTGCAGAGTACTTTCACAATGTCCATACCACCCTACCGGATATCTCGGACCCACAGGAAAGGGACACAACAATTGCCAGAGAAATCTCAAAAATTAAACAGATTAAAATCAACCCAAGAACACTGCCAAAAATGAGTTCAAATTATGAAGAGGTCTCTGAAACGGTCGGTAAACTAGCCAAAAATAAGGCTCTGGGACCGGACGATATTGATGCAGTTCTACTCAGGAACCTGCCAAAAAAGGCCATAGTACAGCTGGTGTATATGATAAACTGTATGATTGAAGACCAGTACTATCCGGAGACACTGAAAGAGGCACTAATAATCCCAATTCTTAAACAAGGGAAGGATGGAACTAAAATTGATGGCTACAGACCCATATCACTATTGAGCACTGTAGCCAAAGTTATCGATAAAATTTTGCTCAAGCGTTTTGCTCGTCTGGAGGAAAGGATGAAGATCATCCTGGAGAAACAGTTCGGATTTAGGAGAGGAAGGTCAACTACTTCGCAAGTAGTCCGAATTGTCCACGGGGTGAAGGAGTCCTTCCACCAGGGACAAAATACGATCATGGTCCTGTTGGACATGAAGAAAGCCTTCGATACGGTCTGGACCGAAGGTTTTATTGCGAAGATGGTGAAGGCACACACCCTCATACATCGTTGAGATACTAGACTCCTACCTCAGTCAACGGAGTTCAAGGGTGAAAGTCGAAAACACCAAGTCGAAAGTGTATTCGGTTTGAGCGGGTGTCCCACAGGGCTCCTATCTCTCTCCGCATCTCTACTCTCTATATGACTTTCCTATGTTTGCCCAGACGAATGTAGCCATATACGCAGACGATACTGCTGTATATGCGCATTCGTTTGCGAGCGAGGTGGCCGCGAGGAAAGTAGAGGTCCATCTCAATAGAAAGGTTGTGCCGTATCTAGAGAGGAATAAGATTCTACTTAACACGGAAAAAACTGAAATAATTGATTTTACTAGAAAGAAGAAAAATATTCTTCAGAAAGTTAAAAATTAAAGACACCAATATCGAAGAGTCGGAGTCCGTGAGATACCTGGGGGTACTCCTGGACAAGCGTCAAACCTTCCATGAGCACGTGAACTTGGCAATTTAGAGGGCATCTGCCGCTATAAAGCGAATATACCCTCTGGTTGCTGGAAACTTTAGCAATCTACCAATTGAAAATAAAATATTGATTTATAAGCAGATCATCAGACCTGCTATGTTATACGCTTGCCCAGTGCTCTGCAGCCTGCCCAAAACGACACTGTTGGAAATGGACAGGATGCAGAACAAGGTACTTCGTATCGTCACAAATAGAGACCGATACATCCGACTGGATGCACTTAGAGAATTAACAAATATCCCAAGCATCTTTGAGTACATAGATCAATTATCCTATAAATTTTATAAATACTTTCTCCCTAAAAGTCCGTTGACTAGAGTAATAACCGGCGTTAGAGCCCATCACGCTTCCCCTAGGAAACATGGCGATCTAATATACCAAGCGTTAGACCTTTACTACGAAAGGCCCATCAATCTACCACCATAATATAGCCATAAAGTCTAAATAATTACCAATGATCACGGATCATTAACAAACAATTTTTTCAAACCAGTTTTTTAACTATTATCTTTTTCTGGTATGACAATGAACAAACTACTCTATAAACAACTTTCACTCAACCTAATTTTTTGGAAACAACAAAACACTCGTATAGGAGGACTTATGGAGACGAGTATATTAATCTTCCTCATTATTAGCGGGACACATAATATAAAGCAGGTTCACCTGTTACCAGCAGCAGGGACTGTTTTCTCCTACGAATTCGTGCGGAGCATTGGAGTCCGGAGTCCTCTCTGGGGAGACCCAGAGAGGTAGATGTATGCGATCCCCACATATTCCCAATACCCCATATATACTGCATATTCCTCGGTGGATCTCCCATGAAGAGATTTATTGTACATATGTATTTATCTATGTTATGTTTTGTAATATGTTTGACCTTCCTAGGATACCTAGAATGTAGACATAGGCGATAAATATATTTTGATTTTTGATTTTTCATTTTTGCTTCCGTTTTGTGACGGATTCTGACCTATTTGTCGGCTGGGCTGAACTTGGTTCGAGCCCGGCCGTCGGCGCGGAAGGCCTTTTGCTTTTTTTTTATATAATTTCCTCAATTATTTTCATCGGAAAAATTCCGAATCGAACTAATTTTCTGAAAGCGGGTTTTTTATTGAATTTTCCGTTAACCAAAACACTAATTCTTCACAACACAGCATTGAAAAAAGCCAATTTTTGTTTCTGTGGGAAACAAACATCATACATTCGTATAAGCATTGCAGGAGACGAATATCTAGCAAAATTCCCAGAATTACTTCATCCTGGCATGTACCATACAAACTGCAAACACCGCAGGTCCTTTCCCCTTCGTCCCCACACAAGCGACAAGCAAGACGGGTACACCCAATACTGGAAGAGATTGGAAGAATCATATATTGTATATATTAAATTTTAGTTGTATATAGTAGGAAAAGTGAATTGTAATCAAAATGACAATGAAGATTTTTGAAATGAAATGAAATGAGAAATATAATGTCACAGTCAGGTTTATTTTCTGGAAGATCTGATCTAATGGAAATTGGTGCAAATGAAAACACAAAAACGCTCGGAATTGCTTGGTCTCACAAAAATGCTACCTTGATAGTTATACAGATAAACAAGTTACTAAAAGAATCATACCCCCAGGTATTGGTCAAATTTTTTATCCGTTAGGTCTTTTGAGTCCATGTGTGATTACTGCAAAAATTCTTCTCCAGAGTTTATGGCAGCCTGGGATGAATCAGTGCCTTCAAACTTGCATTCACCTTGGCTCAAGTTCAAAAGGGACTTGAATTGAATCATTCAGAAATTCCACGTTATGTGTCCATAATCAATCCCCAAGAAGTACAACTGCACGACTTCTCAGATTCGTCAAACCAAGCGTATGGTGCATACGTATATTTGCGTAGTATCGATGATGACACTATAAGAGTCAATATTCCATGTTCTAAGACCAAGGTAGCTCTCCTCAAAACAATAACGATTCCAAAACATGAATTATACTTCTGGCAAGGTTGGTAGAGAAAATCCGAGAATTCCTTAGATTCAAATTAGATAGTTTCACTCTGTGGACTGATTCCACAATCGTATTGGGATGGATAAAATTATCTCCAAATCTTTTGAAAACATTCATACCAAATCGCGTTTCGGAAATACATGATTTGACTAATTATTGTAGATGGCGTCACATTTCTTCGAAAGATGATTCTGCTGATATTTTATCACGAGTAATTAACCCTAACGAACTAAAAACATGTCATCTGTGGTGGCATGGTCACAAATGGCTCAGTCAAATTGGCCTAGCTTAGAAGAAATTATAGGTTCTGGAAATTGACCAGAACTCAAAACGACAATCAGGGCATTGGGTACCGTGATTGTAGAACCTGTAATATCAACCGTTTCTCATTTCTAACTCAACTTAAAAGAACAACAGCTTTAGTTTTCAGATTCGAATATAGGTTGTTACAAAAATAAAATTGTGAAAAGGGCATTCTGACAGTGGATGAACTTCAAAATGCTTTTTTAATTATCTTTTGAAAATGTCTCAACAAGATTCGTTCCTGGAAAAACTGAATGCACTTAGTAAAGATAGACATATAAGTTTCGGAAGTGAGATTATAAATTTGAATCCTTTTGTGGGCAACTACGATAATCATGCGAGTAGGCGGAAGATTACAGAATTCTGAATTTCCATATAACAAGAAGCACCCCATTATTTTATCTTCCAAGCATCGGTTATGCGAATTGATTTTCAAATATGAATATTTGAAATTGCTTCACGCCTCAATTATTGTTGGGAACTATAAGAGATTGGCCATAATGAATTGCCTCACTTTGGAGGCATATGGAAAGCAGGAGTGAAATCATGCCAACATCATTTGAAACGGGTTTTGGGTAATATTATTTTTACTTTCGAACAGATGTGTACTGTGCTTGCTCAGATTGAGGCGTTACCAAACTCCCGTCCCCTTTCCCCACTTTCTACAGATCCTAATGACCTGAATCCTCTCACTCCTTCCCACTTTTTGGTTGAAAGACCCTTGACTTAAAATCCTGAACTAAATTTGACGCAACTACCCTTGGGACGTCTTTCACGTTATCAAATGATGGAATAAATAAGACAGAATTTTTGGACCAGATGAGGAAAGGAATATATATCCGAGCTCCAGCAGAGAAGAAAATGGAAGAAGTCTGAGGGCAGAATATTCCAAGGATCCAATCCTGGTTTCCAATCCTGGTTGAAGAAGGATTCCAATCCTGGTTGGAGAAGATGATCTTCCACCCATGCGATGGAAGCTAGGACGTATAGTAGACTTGTATCCAGGAAGAGATGGAATTTCCCGAGTAGCTTCCATAAGAACATCAAGTGGAACCATTCGTCGAGGATTTCCAAAGATTTGTCCATTACCAATCGGACAAGATAATTGAAAGCAACATCTTTCAAGGCCGGGGGCATGTGAAGGACACGTTGTATTATATTTTTGATTACTCTGTAATTCAGATGTCAAAGGTGACAATTAAAAATTTTTCACGAGCGCAACTTGTCTTGTCAACCCGAAATGAAAAATACGTTTTTAACATAATCAAGCAAAGTACAAAAAATAAAGTCTAACGCGAAACATACAATGGGATTCCACAAACATGTGAACATACTCCTTCAACGTGCATATATCAATTAGAAATTAACCATCATATCTTACCAAAAAAATTCAAAATCACCCTGTGTGATCAGTTGATTATTTTGATATTTAATTACGCTGACAGCCTACATGGCCCTAATCTAACCATCCAATACAAAAATCCAAAACTCTTGTCTGAGATTAATTCATAGCGTAAGACAAGAAGGTTTCTCCATACCTCATGCTCATTTCATAAAATTATAATATCTAGGACCTTCTGTGATATCACATCACCTGCCATCAATTATGTTAAGTAACGTGTTAATACTTTGTAAGGTTTAGTGGAAGAACAATACTTGACAGGTTCCTCGTCAATTATTGAACTTCGCCTCCTGTCATTTAATCATTTTTGATCAATTGTTATCCTGTATGTTTTATATGATGACAATAAAGACGATTATTATTTCTATAATTATATTCTCTCAGGGAAAATATCATTTGTGGTATTTTTCAGAAGAACCGAAGTTATTTTTTTATTTAAATAACTGTGAAAATGTCTGAAAAGTGCTATGTGATCGGTTGTCTGAACACCAGTGAAAGTTCAGATAAACTAATTCTTTATGCACCTGAAGATAAAGGGCGTCGTGAGGAATGGTTCGAGACCACAGATCAATAATATTGATATGAGCTAGAGACAGTCAATAAAACCTTTGAAGAAAGCGGAAATATATGATTTTTTGCAGAACATTTCCAGGTGAGTACATCAAGAAACGATCTATAATTTCACTAAATGAAAGTTTTGTATTAAAAACATCGATCGTGTTGTATTTCATATCAGTCCTATAAACATATTGTTCTTTGGTTCCAGCTGAAAGAAGATACTACAAATTGGAAATATGCCAGAACAACAGGATCGAAGTTTATGTCGAAGAAAGATGTCAACCTGAAACGGCATTGGTCTGACAATGTTTCATCACAAGTATATGACCTACCAACGATGAAGGAACCCAACCAAATGAAAACATCACTCCTTCAGCTAGTAAAACTGTGTTGAGTGAGTGATTACATCCATGGAAAATATTTACTCAAGAATTTCGAATAGTTCTCCTAGCAGTAGCCAAGCTAATACATTATCCGATTCACCAAGAAAATTCTGAGTATATTCCTAGTCGGTCGTCATCTGATCCTGATAGTGAAAATATCGAAGGACAGCAGCGTCAACTCTTATTTATTGCACGTATAGAAGAGAAGAGTGGATTTTATTTGGGACTCCCTGAAAATGATTACCACATTCTGAAATTCATAACCAAAATTGAGGAAATTAAATATATGGATGATACGAGTTGGGATGTATACTTTCAATTGGTTGATGACTTTGATTTCCACAGAAGCTGTGCCTATGATGGCAAATTGTTTACAAGAGCTCATATATTGGCCTGACATATCTGAAATTGAAAGAAATATGCCGATCTCTTTCAGAGCTCGCTATAAGAAAGTTATTTCGATTACTAATTGTCTGTTAATTGTAAAGCCCTCTGATCCTGTTCGTCTGTCCATGACTTGGTCAGAATACAAAAAATGCAATACTATAAAAAATTTAATATCTGCTATGCCAAATGGCACAATACAATTCATTTCAGGAGCATACGGTAGACGAATTCTTTAACGACTTTGTCGATAAGATTCATTTCTTCTATTTTGATTGAAATTCAAAAGTACTTTAAATAACTAGAATGTGCAGTATTATGTCAAAGTTTTCTGAGTTTTGTTGTCACATTCTCTTCATGAATGCCAATATCTTCAGAAATCAAAATTTTTTTCTATAGCTTTGTAACCATAGAGAAATTTTTGGCCATAGAAAATGTTAACCTGTATTTGTAAAAAAATAGATGAGTAATCGTCTTTATCTTTGAATTAGTATCTCTTAACAGAGAGTTGGTGTGGAATAAGTAAATAACAATTTTGCAAAAAATGTAAGAAATTTGTATGAACATACTTCCAATCTTATCATTCTGAATTATTTATTATATTTTCCGTAGTTTAAACTTAATAAATATCTTACTCATCACATGAAGGAAACACTAACAGGTACAGAATATGAATTTATTAATATTATAATACAAACAGACACAGCTTGCATATATATTCACAGTTTAATTCATTTATGATTATATCTAAACAATTACAGAACATCGAGAATATCTACATTGTACATTTTGTGAAAAAGGTAAAATAAAAGTATTATTACAATAATATTTGGAACATTTATTGATAAAAGCAATAATCCATTCAATACATTCATGATGAATCGTAATATCTAGAATATCTACATCTTGAATTTCGTTGAAACAAGTATTGCTCCAGTAATATTTGGAACATCTATTAGTACGTGCAATGATCCGTACAATACATAAATGATAAATTTCAACATCAAGAATATCTACATCATAAATCTAGTTAGAAAGGTTGAATAAAAATATCGATACAATAAGTGATATTTGGTTAATGCAATAATCCATTGACTACATTAATGATAAATCCCAACAGCGAGAGTATCTACAACATAAATATTGTTCAAAATGATAAATAAAAGTATCAATACAGTAATATTCAAAACATAAATTGGTACATGCAATAAATAATCCATTCAATACATTACTGATAAAAATAATTTGGCGAATACTACAATGGATGAAGGTAAGTTCAACAGAAGCTTATATGCCCACCTCATTCTGGAGAATTCATCCATTGTTTGATCCATTCTGTGTAAACTGGACAGATGCTAGATGAACATGAAAAAAAAGATTATAAAAATAGTCCATGTCAGGTGGAGTTCTAATTAATTAGTAGAAAAAATAAAGTCCTCTCCACAGTAAAAAACATTTATTTCTAGGAGATGCATTTTGGCAAAGTATTTTGCCATCTTCAGGCTCTCTAAAATATACATAAAAACGATACAAGGTACCATCGTAAAAATTGATGAAAGACTTACCACAAAAATATACATAGCATCACCGACTTACCCTAACATTGAATTTAAAATGTCAACTGAATAATTTAGTCGATAACCTATGTTAATTATTAAAAATTTAAAAATTTCCAATTTCCAAGAAATAAATGCTTTTTATTGTGAAGCAGATGTCATTTTTTCTACTAATGAAAAAAATCTTGATAATTTTCTCAAGGGATAAACAATAACTTTTTTAATGGAAAATCAAAGAGGCTTCAAATATTAATTAAAAAAAACAAGTATCCCATGTTCAATTTTGTTATAATGTATCATTTAACCAAGACATTAGGAGTAATTTTGACAAAATTCACCTTCATTGGCAAATGCTCCACTGTGCCAATCAAAGGAGCTTGCGATCTCGAGGATTACACAGTTCTTTGATATATTCCGTATACTGTGCATGTGCTGAAACATGAAAACAAAATCAAATATTTATATATACAGGGTGTCCCTGGACTTCCTCTTTTCCTTTAGGGGATGTATAGATGGGGTCAAAATATCATCAGTACTTCATATAACTTTTGTTCCTAAAAGCCTTCGTTACCAAGTTACGGGCCCTGAAAGTTACAAAATGAAAAATGTTTTTCTTTGTTAACTTTCAAAGTGAATATTCAAAATCATCTAAATTTTGATGATTGACTGAATAAATGAATTCCTTCGATGAGCTTTCATGCAGGAGTTAGTTGTTTTGCTACAAAGTCAGGAACGGACTATCCCCGATGGTCCACACCCCAAAACTTTGAAATGACTGGGATTTGTCAATATGTTTCAACATAACAAGGTTACCTGGACAATTTCCTAAATAAAAGTACTCGTGTGGAAAATCGATCGGAGCAACGATTTTTGATAAAAATGCATTTTTGTTCGACGACATCCAACCTGAGATGTCTACTATTATTCGAAAAGATTAATTTGTAATGAAAATAGAAATGATAGGTACAATGTTCATAACGAATTATTATCATGCAAACATGTATAGATGGGGTCAAAATATCACCAGTACTTCATATAACTTTTGTTCCTAAAAGCCTTCGTTACCAAATCACGGGCCCTCAAAGTTACAAAATGAAAAATGGTTTTGTTTGATAACTTTCGAAGTGAATATTCAAAATCATCTAAATTTTGGTGTTTGACTAAACAAATGAATTCCTTCGATGAGCTTCCATGCAGGAGTCAGTTGTTCTGCTCAAAGTCAGGAACTTTGAAATGACTGGGATTTGTCAATATGTTTCAACAAAACAAGGTTACCTGGACAATTTCCTGAATAAAAGTACTCGTGTAGAAACTCGATCGGAGCAACGATTTTTGATAAAAATGCATTTTTGTTTGAAGATATCCAACCTGAGATGTCTACCATTATTCGAAAAGATTAATTTGTAATGAAAATAGAAATGATAGGTACAATGTTCATAACGAATTTTTATCATGCAAACACGTTTACCTTACAAAACTCATGGTGTAAATAAACAATCGCAAGCCTCGAAAAACAGAAATGCAAAATCCGCTACAAAAACTGCTCGATATGACCCCCGTCTCTCTCAATACATTTTCTTAGTCGGCGCAAACACCCTCTCTGCACTTGAAATAGCATGCCAGGGTCGTTTCGTATGGCTTCACAATGTAATGTAATTCTATTCAACAAGGCATCTCTGGTGTGAATGGGTGTAGCGTAAACGAGGCTTTTCAGATGCCCCCACAGAAAAAAATCCCATGGATTTGAATCCGGAGACCGCGGTGGCCATCAATATGGCCCACCTCTACCAATCCATCTATTGGGGAAAACCTGGTTCAGATGGTCCCGCACAATCAAACTTAAACGAGGAGGAGCGCCATCATGCATAAACCACATATCACTCCAGGTTTGCAATGGAATATGTTCCAAAAGGCCATTCAAATCGTTCTGAATGAAGTCCAAATAACGTTCTCCATTCGATCGGTCATGTGGAACGAATGGTCCTGAAAGATGGTTTTCTATGATACCATCCCAAACATTCACGTTGGATTTCCGTTGGTGTTTGGTTTGCAATATCCCATGGGGATTTTATTTGCTTCATCAGTGAATAAAACTCGAGTAATGAAAGGCATATCCTCTCTTTGCTTATCCAGGAACCAATTGGCATATTCCAGTCGTGCTGGAAAATATCCAGGTGTCATGGCATGTACCTTCTGGATGTGATATGGGTGGAGCAGTTGTTCCCTAATTATTCTATGAATAGTGGACTTGGATGTATGGAACTGTTCTGATAGGCTTCTGATGCTTATTGAAGGATCATCAACGATAGCTTCCAAAATATTTTCTTCCAATACAACGGTACCCACAGCCCTAGGAGCGCCCTCACCACCTCGTTTTGGCAATTACAATAATATCGAAATAAAACAACAGACTCCAATTAATTATCCATTAGACATACCTGTCTCCCTCAAGCTGCGATCGACACGCTCGAATGTTTCTCTTTCCGGTAACGTTTGATTGGGAAAATGCGCGGCATACAGACGACAGGCTTCTGCAGCATTACAAAATGCTCGTCCATACAATGCATGCATATCTGCATATTCGTTGAATGTAAACTGTTCGGCCATATCAAAACACTTCAAACTGTCCTATTAGAATATTGACGATACAATGACAGCGCACTACTCAACAAAACAAAATCGCATAACAAGGTGTTTTTGTCAACATCTGTGGTAGAAATGGAACATAAATTTATTCACCGGATATTTTTCACCTATTCATGTGCAGCCGTTTTTGTAGTTTATTCGTTTGCTTTTTATTAGTATGTCTTCCGATGTGGGTATTTTCAGCAAAATTTATTTTCGGGTTGAAGATTGTCTCCCATGAAATTATACTTATCATTGAAACTCTTCAACATTTAAGCTGTGAATACTTTGCAACATCCAAATGTTGAGTTTCATGAGATTCAGATAACACAACACGAAACGTGCTTATTCCACGCTTACATACAAAATATGGACTGAATTCGATATTTCATAGTGGAGTAGCTTTTTTAGTTCAAAAACACCACGAATATACATTACTTGATATTTCATTTGAAAAAAAACTTGAGAGGTGTCAAGGGACACCCGGATGGAACGAAGTTCCTTTCGATTAATTAGTGGAGGAATTGTAATGAAATTTTATTTTTTTCAAGTTATAATAATATTTTTTTTATTATTAACAAATATAATGTAATATAAACTTAATCAGTAGGCTCAATTTTAGTACATACGCATTGATAATGTAATATTAAAATATAATTTGCTTTTGAATTTATTAAAGTTATGACGCGTACACTTGCTAAACACACAATCATGGAGAGATCATAACGCGTATGACTTGGTTAGCACAATGGTAAGGAGAGGTTATAATGCGTACTTGCTAAAAATACATAAGCATTCATTATTGTCTGTATAAAATCTCTACTTACCTAACTCCATCAGCAATATCCGGAACTTGTGCAGAAATACTGTCAGGATTCATCATTGTTATTATTTTTCATGAATTATTATGTACAAAAAATCTGTATACACTCAACAGAAATAATCGTCGCGACACCACACTGTTCAATGCGAAATAGAAAGACGAAACAAAAATAACTGGCTTGCTCTCTATGAGAGAGAGAGAGAGAGAAAGAGAGAGAGAGATACAGACAGACAGAGAAACACGCGCACGCCGCACGGCTTACAACTATAGCAAAAAGTGTCGTTACAACTTTTGGTCTTAATTTATTCCGTCTAGCCCCCTTTCGCAACGCGCGATAAGGAACCAAAAATATCCACATTGTGAATGAAACTTTCAACTAGGTACTGTACTTTTTGTTTACGACTTTATTTTAGCATATTTTGTATTATCCGTGTTATAAATGTTGTTGAATTAACGTCAGCATTAGTATTTCAGCTGTGAAAATTTTTCATTTCAAATAATGGTGGACGATCGAGTTTGATGTCGTCGAGTAAAACTGCATTTTATCAAGAATCGTTGCCCCGATCGACTTTCCACACAAATACTTTTTTTCAGGAAATTGTCTACGTCTACGTATTTTGTTGAAAACTATTGAAAAATTATCTGTCATTTCAAAGTTTTGGGGTGTGGACCATCGGGGGTAATCCGTTCCTACTTTGTAGTAAAACAACTGACTCCTGCATGAAAGCTCATCGGAGGAATTCATTTGTTTAGTCAATCACCAAAATTCAGATGATTTTGAATATTCACTTTGAAATATATATATATGAACTATTACAAATTCACCAACCCCTTTTCAACCCTTTAGGGACAGAATTTTCAAAGTAGGTTAACACGATTTCTTCATTTGTAATAGAGAGCCAAAATACCAATGTTCATGGCCGTACTCAAAAACTAACCGAAACCCTATACAAATTTTTACCCCTCATTTGACCCCTTTAGGGGATGAATTTCAAAAACACTGAAACACGTATTCCGTTATCTATTACAAAGACCTCAAATATAAATTTTTATGACCCTAACTTAAAAACTAACGGAATCCTCCGCACAAACTTTTTTCCCTTTAGGGGTTCAATTTCTAAAAACACTAACACATATTACTTTATTTGTAACAAAAACCTCGAATACCAATTTTTATGACCCTAACCTAAAATCTAACGGAACCCTCATACTGACTGCGAATCCCCATTAACCCCCCATTTCACACCTTCAGGGGTTGCATTTTCAAAAACACATTTCACACCTTCAGGGGTTGCATTTTCAAAAACACAGAAACACATATTTCTCCATTTGTAACAAAGACCTCAAATGCCCATTTTTATGACCCCAACTCAAGAACTATCGGTAGTCCTATTTGAATATTCACACATAGTTCTTGCACAACTAGACTAATTAATATTTAAAGTATGTACATTCAATTTTCTTTTTTCTCCTTCAGATGGTGGGTGGGAAGGGGAGGAAAGATTGCGGCTTTTTGTAGGGGGAATTGTCGACTGTCTCCTTGCCCTCCTGATGGGGCGAAGGGACAGCCCCTGTTTCTGTTAGCAGGTGCCTGACAAATTTATGTGTCTTGTTATGCTTTGGTTATTTAAAATATCTAGACGCCTCCTGCCTAGGCTTATGCCTCCTTACTTGTCTACTTGTATATGAAAATTAAGACTGAATATTGAGTGAACTTCTCACAATTATGCTTCCTTTAAGCTGGAAAATTAAATAAAAACCAGTTACTGAAAATTGTGTTTTGAAAGGTTTGACCCTAATTGGGTTCTTTACTATTTATTTATTTCAAATTTCAAATTTAAAGTTACTATTCTATCTCCCTATAGAGTTCTAGGTTTTGATATATAACTCCGTGTTTTCTTCTCTGGTCCGCTCGTACGTTTGTGATAACTGCTGTGAGCGGACTTTTAGGGATATGGTGTCTATAGAATTTGTCTGATATTTTGACTATAAAGTCTTCAAGTTTTTCTACGTTTGCTATCTCGCGCAGGTCATCCAGCTGGATGTATCTGCTACCGTTCGTAACAATACGAAGCGCTTTGTTTTGCAACCTTTCCAGTCCCGACATCTGCGGTTTGGATAGGCTCAAATACCAGTTTTCATGACTTCAACTTCAAAACTAATGATACTTCCATACAAACTTTCACCCAAAATGATTTCTGAATGTGCTTTCCTATGAAACTATTTCTTCCGCTTGAACATTTTTTTCAACTTGAGCAGTTTAGGAGCAATAATTACTACCCTTTATTGAATCTGCAATACAAACTTGAATAATCTGCAATACAAACTTTATTGGCAATCAGAAATACTGCCCTAGAATGAGAATACAAATGTATAATGCTTATTCATGGATGAATTTATGAAACAAATTTGTCATCACTAAATATGGGTTTCGATGAATTGACATACTATCATGAAAATGTTATCAATTTGAGGTATCGAAGAATATGGTTATGGTTTCCCGAAAATCTCAAGAGTTTTTATTCGCTGATTGACTATTTCAATGTGAACTCTTGCCCTTGCGATTTTGGCGTTCAATAAAGCTCCTTCTTTGGAAAATTGTGATTTATACTTTAGAAAAGGTAGCTGAATGACCCTCATGCCACATTCATCTGTAATATCTGTTATTATAAAACCTTTGTCTTCCATTAAGTGATTTTTGAAAGCTTTCAACTTCCCAACTATTCCATTCCATACTTCGTCTAAGTATTACCTCATCAGAACTTCTCACACCATAAGCTTTACTAATATATGTAATGAGACCACCAGGAGTGACTGCTGTCATGATTTTAATAGTATGCCTCTTTTTATATTAAGAATAAGTTCTCAATCTACAACACAAACAACTCTATTCAACTGGTATCACGGTACAGTCAATAACTGCTCTGACATTCTGAAAAGGAGCGGAACATATTGGCATATTTTCTGATATCTCATCCATAGTTGGCCAAGTAATTGTTTCAAAATTGTTGCCAATATAATCATGGAATACAATTCTACCTATTGGCTTACTTATGTTGGGAAGAACTGATAGGACAACATACCTCATATCTGTTTTCAATTTAATGGATGTAAAAATGATGGATGAAAGCTTAGGCTTAGGCTTACCTCATACGTTCGAAAGATGGTAAACCAGTCATTGTAGTCAGTTACTTATTTCCTGACTTCTTTTTCCAAAAGTAGTCCTCTCTTCACTGGGTCAGTTAACAGGGGTTTAGATGCTCCTGAAGTTGTTTCAGCCAGAACTCCTTCCTCAGTTTTACATTTTGCGGTTTCATATGTCCTAGAAGCTGTTACTTTCCCAAAATATAACTCATCCCAAGTAGAACATTTCGACTGGTTTCTCGTTATCTGTTCAGCCGTTTCACATGCCGAATCAGTCATTTCTTCAGTCATAAACTGAGTTCCATTAGAATTTGTGTTTTGAAAATTGAGGGCCAATCGGTATATGTCTAGATTTTCAAATGGTTTATTTCCGAAAAATGAAAATATTCCCCCAGTTCCTGATAAACTCTCCACTTCATTCAGAAATTATCCTTGTCTGTTTCTTAATTCAGGAATTTCTCTGTTCATTAGAGCCTTCCATTCAATAATTTTATACTACTTTCCCATTGTTGATAATTTTGATTGTTTCCAGTAGCATGTCTGTGAAGTAAGAGGGTTCTTCACTTCCATGGAACCACATAAAAAAAGCCAGTCCATGTTTACATCCACCCGGAGAACACAATGCATCGTATAAAACACATATTCTCCGATTCCGTTTTAGAAACAAATTTTATGCATCTTCCCAAAATTTCAAGAGTTTTTTTGTTCTAACTTTTTTGTCCCAACTCACAAATTCTTCAAATTGGCCTTGGGCATTCTTGATGTTATATGAATACAAAATATATTTGATCTCATCCGAATTGTCAAAACATTTTTTCAATATACACATACCTTCAGAGTCGGGACAGTCTAAACACCGACATTCTAGGACATTGCTTCTTCGTCTACCTGCACCAAACAATTATAAACAAAAATGTGGATTTTATGTTCCGTTGTGAGCTTTGCTTTCACATTGCAGACGTTTTCTTGGCGTTTCACCTGTATGTAGCCAACAGCATTATCACCACTGGAGTCACTGGTGGATCTGTGAAAAGATAACATGTGTTGATTTACTTTTTTGATGCGAATAAGTCAGTTGGTCGTATGGGGTCGGCTTTAGAATAGCCCCATGGTAAATCCTGCCTGTCGTAAGAGGCGACTAAAAGGATAACCGTAGGTGGAAGATGGTCTCATCGCCCGGTGAAATACCACCATATCGACTTTGTGTGCTGTGAAATGGACCATTCCATGTTTCAGTGTTCGGTCGATACTTTCCGGTCTCCCTCTTTCCTTTTCCCCAATTCCTCCTTTATTTTCAGGTGCATCCTAATAGCAATAATGATGAAGTCTCCTAGAGTAAAACACTCCGGAAGTAAAATACCTCTCCATTCGGATTTCAGTAGATCCAACACGATGTGCTGAGACAATTAAGGAAATCATCATGTTGGGGATGCAAACTTACATACCGAATACCGAAAGAAGAACATCATCCGATAAGACCTGGTTTAACAGAAACTGCTCTAGAGCTGTGGCTTCCAAACAGGCAGCATACCATCGATGGCTAAAAAATCCGGGCCCTGAGACCAGAGCAGCATATGTCGAGGCTAGAGGCATATGTAAAAAGACAATAGAATGCTCAAAAGATGCCCACAAAGCCAAAATAAGATCAAAACTTGCTGAATGTCCTAACGGATCCCGTTCATTTTGGTCTTTCGCCAAAGCTGTGGGAAAAAACTTCACTTCCAGCTCATTTCCTCCCCTAACCAAAGAAGATGGAACACTAGCAACGACTGCCCAGGAAAAAGCCAATATCTTTGCGCACCTATTTGCTGGAAATTCCACTCTGGATTCATCGGAAAAACAACCCCCGAACATTACACCTATTGACAGTCACATGCCCGAGATCACCTTTCGCCAACGTACTATCAGAAAGATTTTGCTGGGTCTCAACACCAACAAAGCCTGTGGATCTGACGGAATCCCGCCGATTGTTCTCAAGAAATGTGCCCCGAACTAACACCTGTTCTTTGCAAGTTGTTCAACCACTCTTACAATTTGGGGTATTTCCGTCCAATTGAAAATTGCAAGAGTACAGCCAGTCCCCAAAAAATGCAAAAAGGCCCTACCTAGCAACTACAGACCTATCGCACTGCTATCTATTATTTCAAAGGTCATGGAAAAAGCCATCAACATCGAGCTCATGAAATATCTGGAAGACTCAGGAATTGTCAACGATAGGCAATATGGCTTCCGCCATCAGAGATCAACTGGTGACCTGCTCGCTTACGTCTCACATATATGGCAGCTATCTATTGAAAAGTATGGAGAAACTTTAGCTGTGGCATTAGATATCTCCAAGGCGTTTGATCGAGTTTGGCACCAGGGACTCCTCGCCAAGCTTCCGTCTTATGGCTTGCCCCCTCAGCTGTGTTCTCTGCTTGCTAGTTTTCTCTCAAACAGGTCTCTCCATGTAGTGGTCGATGGAGTTTCATCTGACACTCTACTCATAAATGCTGGTGTTCCGCAAGGATCCATTCTCGCACCAACACTATTTCTACTTCACATCAACGACCTGTTGAAAGCAACTTCATGTCCAGTACACAGCTTTGCCGATGATAGTACCCTACATACTGCTTTCTCTTCCAGGGCCCCTATATCAGCCCGTGAAACCAGAAATGAACGAGGAAGAAATGTTAATAATATAAATATGGACTTAGCAACAATTCTCGAATGGGGATCTAATAACTTGGTAGAATTCAATGCAAACAAAACACAAGCATGTCTTTTTTCTAGAAAAGCCGATCTCACTGTGCCTAACATAACTTTGTCAGGAGTAACCATACCACTGAAGCCATCCATATCGATGCTTGGTATTACTATCAGCGATAACCTTTCCTGGGAAAATCACGTGAGGTCCATTGCCAAAAGTGCATCCCAAAAACTTGGTTTTCTGTTTCGTGCCAAGAGCTATTTCACCCCCAGTCAGCTGCTTATGATCTATAAGGCACAGATCCGACCTGTCCTGGTATACTGTTCCCATATTTGGAGTGCGGCACCTAAACATATCCTGAGGCTATTGGATTCTGTCCAAAGAAGGGCAATTCGTCACGTCGGTGATGCCTCGCTTACAAACTCGCTCACTTGTCTGGAACACCGTAGAAAAGTTGGCGATTTGTCTCTATTTTATAGATATTTTCATGGGCGATGCTTTTCTGAAATATCAACAATCGTTCCTGCTTTGGCAGTCTCTTCGAGATTAACCCGTCAAGTTCAGTCATCACACCCCTTCGTGGTCACTTTGGAGACCTGCAGAACATCACTTTCCAAAGACTCATTCATCCAACGAACAGCGAGGCTTTGGAACTCATTGCCTAGGGAGGTGTTCCCCGAGGCATACAACCTTCAGAAATTTAAGAAGAACACCAACTCCTACCTTCTTTCCCTAGGTTCCCACGATGTTCTCTGAACATTACAGGATATCCCTTTTCGTGGGAACCAGAACATAATGAATAAAAAGTTGAAATATGATCTCGATATTCATTTTTGCTATATACCTAACACAAATTGCTTACCGTTTCGTTTTCACATTTTTTATTTCAGCACTCAAAAAATTCATGTTTGTTAAATAAAAAGAGTCAATCATCTCATAATCCACCCTTGGCAAATTTTCCGAACCTGCTTTTACGAAGCCTTGTTTCATTATGAATACACCAAATCGTTTATGATATTAAGAAATTAATAAGTTGATGAAAATAAACATTAACCTCAAATCTCAATATTATTCCATGACAATGGGAACTGTCTTCTATGTTTGCGGTATTGCTAATGATCGTTCTTCATCAAAAGGAAGGCCCGTTCAGAAACTTTGAATGTTTTGAATAAAGAAAACCATTGTTGAAATCGGATTTTTTGTTGATGAGTCTATCAATAAACAGAGTTCAATTATATATTGATGGTGTACACAATATATCAAGCAGTGAGCTATATTTTTGACAAGAACAGTAATGCGCATTTCTGAACGTGGATTATGGAGGGGGTAGTTTTCGATGAACGTGACGTCACGGGTACACTTTCAAACGCAATATCTTTTCGAAATAAAAAATATATGATGGCATTCTAAGTCAATTGGACGTTTCATATGAACTACAATCGACCTATATAAGTTTTGGAATTTATTTTTCCTAAATGGAAAGGTCCATTCTCCTGTGTATTTTTTCGAAATATTGTTGAATAATTCATAATGATGGATTTCATTGGATTGAAACTTCAATCTTATAAACTTTTTCAATCTGATATAGATGTTTTTCGAAGACTACAATGAACGTTCAATGTAAAAGCTTTTCAATGGGTAAAACATTCAATAGACTGAGTGAACTTCATTACTTCATTCGCTTTTCAGATCAGGAAGCTTTTGGTTGGGGAATATCTCATCAGTTCTTCTTCGATGATGACAATGTTTGGATATTTATGTTTATCCTTTTGTGTGCTATCTCTGATATCATTTGGGGTAAGTTTTCGAAAATCACTCTCGGCAAGTAATTTTGACTGAGTACAATGACAAATCTAATGAGAAAAGTTCCCTATATTAACTTTGTAGCAATACTGTTATTATCATGAGTTCACAAGGCCTCAGAAAACATAATTATTCAAAATTGGGAGTATTAAGAGAATTAATGTCTTTTTCATAAACCTCAAAAAACTTCTGAACTAATAATTTTTGGTAATATCTGATATAAAGGGATCTGCGATGGTTCCGGAATTCCATAGCTCCTAAGGTACTGCTCAAATTTTCAGATATATTTCTGTCATTCTAAGAAAGTTATGTATTATGTCCCAGAATGATTCACCCATTTGAATTATTTTTTTAATGGAACACCATTTAAAATCAAATCTGGAATACTTTGACTATTTTGGGAATATGTAGTGGTCAAGGTAGTTCTGTATTCGAAAAACAAATATAATTTTACGACTGTAACTGAATGTATTTTTCCTAATGGGAGAATTAAACTGATATTATCCGGTTTCTGATGCCACACATCATTTTTGACTCCATGTATGTTTGTTTGTTACTCTGTAGCGCCTCCATGCTGAAGAGAATTGATATACAGTGTCATTCTCAAAGTATGCTCCATATGGGGAACTTATTCATTAGGGGTTTTTCGACAAAAAGTTATTCTAATTAAACATGCACCAGCGAAATATAGTAAAACACACGTAATATACAAGGAGCCTTCAAAAATTTGATTTTGAGACAGGAGTAAAGTACCCTTATTTTGAAAAATATCGGCAAATGTTATTTAGAAAAGTTGTTCAGCATTGAAAAATACATCTAGATTTGAAGTCAAGGCCATCTAAATGAAGTTTTATTTGTTATCCATTTTTTCAAAATGGGGAGAACGAAAAAAAAATTTACTAAAACGATATATAGACAACATCCTGTATACGACGGTTTATTCAAAAAGCTTGTGATATTACAAATTGAACAACTATTGTGTTAACCACGGTCAAGTTTTTTGAATAATAAAATAATTTTCAAAGTTTTTGATGCATGGTTATTTTTATTTTTTGTTAATACCGAACATTTCTCAAAATTATACAGTATTGTAACAAGAACTTAAAATTCAATTATATCAAATCACAAAACATCAAAATAAAATAAGTATTTTGGCACAAACTAATTGATTTTCTGGAGATTTTCTTGTCCAAAATAATTCTTATATTCGCTTTGAAAACAAATTCAGGTTTTCAAGAGAAGTATTTCACATCTCAGTATGATGTCCATCCCGCAACATGCACAGTTCGGTTCTCCTTACACAATCGTTGACTGCATTCGTAATGTGCTCCGGTTTTATGGCCCTCACACAATTAGTAATCACAGTTTTCAAATGTTCTTTATCCCTAAAAGGACGATGTTTGTAAACTCCGTTCTTCAATGAACCCCAAAAGGAAAAATCCATTGGGATTGAATCTAGTGAGCGCACTGGCCTTGGATACTCTGAGTTGAATGTTTCATTTGAAAATTGTCGTATTGCTACACTACAGTGAACACTAGCTCCATCTAACTGATACAAAATCATGTCTCTTTTTCTACGCGGCATTTCATTTAAAATTGGTAATAAATCTTGTTGTAGAAATTGCAAATATCGGTTGGCATCACAGTTTCCATCAATGAAGAAGGGACTAATCACAGTATTGTTTAACAGTCCTCATGAGACATTTACTTTATATGAGTATTGGTCCTTGCACTCTCTTGTGAAATGAGAGTTTTCTGTAGCCCACCATCTACAGTTCTATGAACTTACTGTTCCATGAGTTGTAAATGTTGCTTCATCAGTCCATAAAATATTTATTGGGAACCGTGAATTTTCTTCGTATTCTCCCTGATACGACGCGAAAAAATCAAATCATGGAACAAAATCCCTTTCTTTCAATGTATTCATACATTTTGGTTTGGAAGCTTTGAATTTATTTTTTCTTGAATTTTTTTGTAGAGTAGTAAAAGGTGTATCAAGAGATGTCGATATTTGTTCAATTGATGTCTCACCATTTCTAAATTAAAAGGTTTTTTAATTTCACATGAACAATTTGGCTCTCACTTTAGTTTTGAATAGTTGTTTTCTTCCAACAAATTGATAATTTGATTCTCAATATCTGTTATTTCTGTGACATTTCTCCAGTGCATCAAGGGATATGATTCAAAAGATACTCATTCTACTCAATACATCCATGAACTGAAGAACTACTTTTCAATCTTCGGGGAAATATAATTGTGTCAAATTCCTCACGATACCATCCAGTTTCTATCTCATTGTTTTTATCGATTATCATAAACCCATATTTTTATTTCCAACACATCTGAGGAAATTGCGGAAATGTTTCATCCGGTGCAACATGGTCTGAATAAACATGTTTGAGATCAATTCCATCCTGTTTGAATAATATCAAAAAGTTGGCATTGTCCCTTACGAGTTTTGGTACCCTACTATGGGTTTGGGCCAGGTGAAAACTATCTATATCCTTATACCTTCCCATGCTAAGTAACTCCGACTATCAACTGAATCGATCACAATTCACCGTTCAAAATTCCGCGCGCAAGACTGCATTGCTAAGCTGATTCGGTTCTTCCACTTTCCGGAACGGCATCATACTGTCGGTATCTAACTGTTGGCATTGGCATTCACATTGAAAGCAGCACGTAAATATTCAGAAGCAGCAGATGGAAAGAAAAAAATTCGCAAAATTGTCCGCATTGGGTAGTTTGGCTGGTGCTGCGGCAGGTAAAAGCAGAGCTAAAATTCAGCATGGATGGTCCGAAGAAGGTACAACATCATAACAGAAAGATGCAGATGATTGCCTTGGGGAAAAAGGGCAGTGGCATATTCTTGAAACCATATCGCAAAGGTATCGGCATCTACCTCAAACCATATACATCAACAAACTAATTGATGCCCTACTGAAACCTCTCATAGATATCGATCTGAATCATTATGCCAAACAATTGAAAATTCCATATTTTCGTGGTGTGTTCATGCGCGATAATTTGCCCACCTCAGGACCATCATGAAACAGCCATTATAAATTTGGATGGAATCAGCGGTCGGGGAACACATTGGGTGGGAATTGGAACATATTTTGACAGTGGAGTTGGTTCGATACTTTCAAAAAGGTATACATGCAGTCGAGAAAATTATGTATAATTATGAACGTGAACAGAAATACAATAAAGTTGTGTGTGGACAATTATGATTGAAGTTTCTTTCTTCCAATCACCTAAAAAACTAGAATGGATTTCACACCAGAAATGGATCAGGAGGCTATTGAGAGAGTGGGGCATTTCCCATCGCATATTCAATATAACGTGGCTTGAAAAAAATCAGTGATGGCCAACTTGCAGATGTGCCCAAAGAGGTCATGATTTCTTGTGCAGCTTATGAAATTCCATCGGTTTGGGAAAGACTTCCACAACACCTCCAAGAAGATATCGATATTTTAAAATATAAATATTGTTATGAACATTATTGGGACAATGTGAGTGTTGAAACATGAAATTCCAGCGAGGTAAATGATGGACCCAGACCTAAAGAAATATTTTGTTGTTATTGCAATATCGATGATTGTGATATTGGTGCCAGTAAAAAAAATAAAAAATTATATCACATGTGCTGTCAACAACAATAAATTGATTAGTCATCATATGAATGCAATCAGTCATGTCACGGTAGTTCGAGCTACAAGCTGTTGGATCTAGTGACTTGAGTGCAGACTTTTACCCACCCATTGAACTGGACACAAATAGCCGTTATGGATTGGGACTTCTGGGATTCTATGGATGCAACACAATCCACAACATCACGGAAAAAAACAATTCGATAACTTTTTTCATTTACGCAAATAAAACCCCCCCTATCAGTATTATACATGACATAAGGATACCAAGTGATGCATATGAGATAGAAGAAATTAATGCTGTTATTCAACGAGAACTTGAATTGCAAATATTTCATTGTGCGAAACGTGATGACACCACATTAGATGAATTGTTCAGGCATCGAGCAAACAATAATACATTCAAATGTATGATGCAATCAAAGAATGTGGTGGACCTGAAACATAAAAACTCAATAGCATCCCTGGTGGGATTCGAGAAAAAAGAATTCAGTGCGAATCGCATGCATGAATCTACATATCCTGTGAATATTGTACCCGTGAGACTCATTCGATTGGATTGCAACATCATTTCAGGATCATACATAAATGACGAAGAGAATCATTCGATGTTGATGTTGAGCCTGTTATATCACAGGGCAAGCCCGCAATATTGAAATTATTCAAATATTCTCAACAATATCAAATCTATATTCGACAATATACATTATGATTAATTAGTTTGCAAAACAACAACATTGCCAAACCATCGACCTAACAAAATCAGGAATTATATTGAAATTGAATACGGTGAGATTAGGCGAACATGAATAACTAACTAAATATTGAGATTAATAAGTATTGATATTACTATTGTCCAATTTGAGTAATACTTATGTGCGTAATGTTGAATATAACCCAGTTATCTCAATAAAATGAAAATTGTCGATTTCTATGAAATTCACTTCTATGAATTTCACTTCATGAATCTTGCTTTCATCCCTTGTTCAGTAAATTCCTTCAAATGGGTGAGAAAATGAAATGGTCTCACCAAACACAATCCCCATCATAAATTAGCTTTTGACTAGGCAATATTGGTGTTGAATTTCTCCGACTGGTTCTAACTGCTCTCACCAGTAGTTTCTATTCAGAATCCGTCTTTATCGCTAGTTACAAATTTTAACTCAGACTGCTATATATTTATAAATTTGTTTTACTTTGGTTCAATTGAATAATTACAAACCTTGAAAAATGCTCACCGTGGTTGGATAGGAGCTCAAACCCAATCTTGAAAATCAAAGCAAATATTCGTTTCTAATTTTTTGTCAATGCCAATTTTCCTGACAAAATGTCACGTCCTGAAATATTTTGTTTAATTACCCAGTGGCACTATAAAATCAAATTTATCAGATGGTTCCCTCTCAAGCCCGGCTATAATATAACAAAAGAACCAAACAACATCATTTGTATGCCCATCAGCCCGGAAGGACGTCAGTTCATCGACAACATTACTCTGCGCATATTGGATCATAGAAATAATCTGATTGATTTCGGAAGTGTGGAAGAAATTGTTGCCATATCGGAATTGAAGAAATTGCAATAACGAATGTAATGGGTTTTTGATACAACAAGCGACAAAACAGTGAATACGAAGTATTTTCACCAAACAAAGGTCCATCGAATATTGTTGAAAAGAGAAGATTTTTCAGACGATCATTCCACAAGTGTATGCTGAACAGCAAAGTCATACATTGTCAGTGAGAAATCTTAGTTTTCTGAAATCTATTGGACAGTTTTATTCACATTTAGGGAAAATTCACCCCAAAGGAAAACAAATTTTGCCATCTCTCTAAGAATGCTTCCTCTTCGATGAGATTTGCTATGAAATGGGCGGTGAACAAGTTGCTGTTGTACGAAAACCAGGCATAACATCTACAATGAAGAACATGGTTTCATTTGGTCAATCACATTCTCACATGCTTCTCACAACTCGATGGGGACTTTCCGACACAAAACAATACTTCATCGATGCAACCAGTCATTCATTCAGTGGAAAACTCCCTCTCAAATATTGATGGGTTTTGCCGAGGATTACAAGAAGAGCAAACAGATTCTGATTGTAGCTCGCTCATTCAAAAATTCATATATTGGAGAAGTTGATGCCACTTTGGAAATGACAAAGATTGAATGGAAAATAACACATGTTGTGCCCCTCGACGAGCAGAAGCTCAAACTATTCAGTAGGATAAATAAGAGTGGTCTGAATTCAAAAATTAAGTTGGCTTATCGTATGTGGGATCTTTATGAATTACCCTCATTACGTAAGATATCTTCGAACATATAGGCAATAAAAACAACCAATACTGTGAGAACACCTCGCTTCATAATTTCGAAGAACCAGCGCATCCGAAAACAGAACACTGGATGTGACGAAATTCATTATTGCGGACATAAATAACATCCGAGTGTATTTGAAATCTGAAGTCAAGCCATATGAGCGTTAGAACC
Source organism: Gonioctena quinquepunctata (assembly GCA_018342105.1). Classification (NCBI taxonomy): domain Eukaryota; kingdom Metazoa; phylum Arthropoda; class Insecta; order Coleoptera; family Chrysomelidae; genus Gonioctena; species Gonioctena quinquepunctata. The sequence continues at coordinate 28,362 of JAFIRS010004850.1, forward strand.
TGGACTCTGATAAGAAACTATACTTGTCAGCTTATTATGCTTATGAGAACTCTCAACGTAGTTATTATGACAAAGATATGGGTGAACCTCTTATGAAACTTGAGGAATTTCAACAGAATCCCCTATTCATCATTGATTGTTCAGATCAACCGAATGCTACAAAATCATCTACAGTGGATATCAAGCTGGAGTTCGAAAAAAGAAAAATAACAACAAAGTACATACAACGCATTGGATGGCTCTGTTCGTAATTTAATTTGAAATGTTCAAGTTTATCCATAATTTATATGTGAAATGAAAAAATTAATCAACAAGATATTGTAAATATATGTTTTATTTCATATCAAATATCTACAGTATCATAATCATCATCATGTTTATCATATAGTTGATCTTTCTTGATGATGTCATCGGGTAAAAGGTTGTGGAAAAACCCTTCCAGATCCAATTTGATAATTTTTCCACAAAACTGAGGCATGATGATGGCTCCTCAACTGAATTCCTCACAAATTGTTGCACCCTTGTGGTACTCCTTGAATGAATGTGCACATATTTGGATTTCATCTTCATCGAAGCAAACATTCAAATCATAGACTGTAGCATGGAGGGCATCTTCAGCCAAAGCTTTCAAATAGGAACATAGTCTCTCGATGGGTGTATTGATGTCGATGGCTTCCGCCCAATGTTGGCTGGCATATTGCATCCACATGTTCGATAATTGGAAACTGAAACAGAAAAAAATGATTGTTAATATATTCCATTCATATTCAAATAATTTTACTTATATGAAAAATGGGATGCCCCAGAGGTATTACTTATTCACTGAATATTATTTTAACTGGAGAAATATCTATATTTAACATAATATAACTATATCCTAATTATCATAAAAACAATATTATCATTCAATGGAGTTGAATTCTACTAGAGGTCGTGTTCCCACACCCGGTGATACTTGTAGACTCTGGCCCAAGTGTGTCATTGTACATTTGCCATCTGAAGCCCTTATGCAATTGATACGGTCCACATTGAATTGATCTGAAATACTTTTTGGTAACCAGGATTTAAATAAAATATTATCATCAGGTAATATCATTAGAATACATCTATCAAACCGAGTGTTACGAATCGTCATACAAATTGTGTTGAAACCTTTCCTGATTGGTAATAATGATATTGCTCTTTGTTCAAAAACTCTTATCCTCTGTTCAATTTCGAGGAATTGATTATCTTCAAATCTACTTACGGAAGAGACATAGTGACTTTATGAAAGAATATATATTATTTCCACTGATAAAAATGCACTCACTAAATTGACACACTTCTCGTACTCTGTTCACTCTAATGATAATATCTAACATCTGATTTCTCAACAACGACTTCACGCATTTTCATAAGATGTCCCCACCATTCTACAGATGGGTAGCCTCTCGATGCGTACGTTATTACATCAGGTGGAGATGGCAGTGTGAAGGTCATTGCTCACTTGACCTTTAACGCACTCATCAATACCACTCTCAGCTCTTTCACAGGATGAAAGCCCTCCTCGCTTCGAGTTTCAGGATTCATGTAGGTCACGACTCACAGAATATGTATGCCTACCCAAGTTCAGTCAAGGTCAAACATAAGGGACACTCTCTGCCGAACGGAATATTTTCATAATTTGGATACCATCCCAACTCAATGTCAAAACTCAAGGTCAAATCGCAAGATCGAAACTCAAGGTCAAATCCCAAGGTCAAAACTCAGGTTCGAAATTCAATATTAAAACTCAATGTCAAATCGCAAGGTCAAAACTCAAGGTCAAACACAAACATTGCCCACCTGTGGTCGTTCGAAGTCACACTGTGACGTCATAGAGATGGGGGGAGACCCAAAAGCGGCTCAAATCTCCTACTTAAATTATTTAGGTTAATCAGAAACTGCCTTAGTTTGTTGGGACGTCATTTCAAGGAAAGGAGTCAGAAAAAGCATCTTAAAGATAAAATATCGAATGATGGCCATATGTCAGCTGGTGAACCTCAAAAATTCATTTTGGCTCCATTATTATTCAGTCTATCTACATCTTATATGATACAGAGTCAGTTCAATGTAGAGTCCACCCAAATGCTGATGCGCCACAACTCTACTTATATTTTTCCTCCGAAATGGTTGAAATAGCCTGTGCCTGTATCAACAGCGAATTGAATTCCTTGATATAGTGATTCTATTCGGTCCCAGAATGAAAAGAGCGCTCATAACCCCTAGTATTTACATTCAGATATTGTGAATAGACACGGCCAATACTTGATGACAATCCATAATTGAATTGAAGAAAACTGATGACTACGATTTTCACAATAATTGGTTTACAAAACCCACGACACGTCTTTCTCTCTACTAAGGCTTTTTCGAATAGAGAAACCAAATAACAATTTTTTAATATTATCAAACCCCAGTGATTGTTATTTAGTTTTTCCACTCGAAAAAACTGTATTATAGCGGAGCACGTGTCGTGGGTTTTGTAAACAAATTTTTGTGAAAATCGTAGTAAAGTGTTTTTCAGTTTACTTTAGCATTCAGATAGATAATGTATCTCTTGATTTAGTTGATGAAGTGAGAAACCTTGGTGGAGATGCGATTCCACAAACACGTGAACATACTTCTTCAACGTACATATAACAATTTGAAATTAACCATCATATCTCACCAAGAAACTTTAGAATCACCCTTTGTGATCAGTTGATTATTTTGATATTTAATTACGCTGACAGCCTACATGGCCGTAATTCAACCGTCCAATACAAAAATCCAAAACTCTTGTCTGAGATTAATTCATGGCGTAAGACAAGAAGGTTGCTCCATACCCCATGCTCATTTCATGAAATTATGATATCTAGGACCTTCTCTGATATCACATCACCTGCCATTGATTATGTTTAGGATCGTGTCAATACTTTGTGAGGTTCAGTGGAAAGAAAATACTTGACAGGTTCCCTGTCACTTATTGAACTTCACCTTCTGTCATTTGATCAATTCTGATCAATTGTTAATCTGTATATATTATATGATGACAATGAAGACGTTTATTATTTCTATTATTATATTTTCAGGGAAAATCTCATTGGTGATATTTTTCAGAAGAACTGTTAATTCTGATAAATTCAGAATCTTACTATTCCAAATGAAAATTTCAAATTGAGACTTTCAGTGAATTAAACAATGGAGCAATCTGAAATGCGATATTTTTACACCATCGGTTTCATCAATTCTTCTTTCGAAATATTGTTGAATAATTCATAATGATGGATTTCATTGGATTGAAATGGTAATCTGATAAACTTTATCAATCTGATATGGATGCTTTTCGAAGACTACAATGAATGTTCAATGTAATAGCTTTTTAATGAATAAAACATTCAATAGACTGACCAACCTGATAATGACAATGCTAGGATATATATGTTTATCCCTTTGTGTATTCTCTGTGATATCAGTTGGAGTAAGTTTTCGGCAATCATTTTCGGCAAGTAATGTACAATGACAAATCTGATGAGAAAACGGCATCTGACTGTCGGTCGCACGCACGCGATGTATCATATGGAGCTCGTATTCGTTTTTCGTAACAATATCAAAATGTTCTGTCACCACTTGTACCCGAAAAGTACCTAGGACAATGTACGATTATATATGAATAGATTACAATTATCTAGAGAAGGGACTGTTGAAGATCTAGCTATACATTATGGCTTCATACTATCTCAAATACCTCCTTTGAATCCCTTTGCGTCCCAAGCGTTACGAACAATGTGATTTGTAATAAGACATTTTGAAAAATCTAATGATATCAATTCAGTTCTTACACTGTGAAATATATTTGTATGGTGCTGTAGTTTGGCATCCTTCTCATGTTACCCTGGAAACTATTTTCGAAAAAACTCAAAAACAATTAAACTTATGTAGACATGAATCAGTCAGAACAATAAGCCCGAGAAAACATTTCCAATGACGAGTTTTGAGAATAGGGGACATTCACTTATAGTTGTTATTTGATTTGTTGAAAATATAAACAGGATGTTCATAAAATCAGATGTGGAATCATCTGCGACTGAAAGATAAACCTTAGTCACTATCTTCCATCGTCAAGATAACCTCTTGTGGGGTAGTAGTTGTTTTCTGTTAGACATTCACAAAAAATCACTTCATTTTAATCGTGGATTTTTCAATTCACAGAAAAATCTTTCTATCAGTATTCAATTGAGAATGTTTCCCTTTTCAAGTTGTTATTTGTTATAAAATCTATAAAAAAATACTTTAACTGCCCATACCTATGATCTTCACTGAAAAGAATAATTCCGAATGAATCAACAGAGCTTGTTTGGTTTTTAGACAGAAAACTGCAATCGATCATTACAATGATTGAAATATAAAACAATTTATGAGCATGGCGTCTGTTGAATTTCATTGTTCACCATTAACAGCTCATTATCCTGACAAATGCCATGATTTGCCTCATTATATAAGGGTAGTATGAACACAAACCCACATAAACCACAATACTCATTTAATTTATGCTCTTACTCCTAATATTCTGAATAAAATTGACGGGCTTTATCACTTTTGGAGATAATTTATCGGTGTTGTCTTGACAAAGTTCACTTTTGCATGTTTCAAAGGATGAATATGAGTTCATTTTGATATATTTTCTCATAAACGATGATGTGGATCTTTTTCGGGTTTTATTCACGGAGAGACATCACTTATCAAGGAACAGTATAAATTCTTTTATATCACCCATAATAAACAGCTTGATAGATGGTGATAATACAAGTGATCAGTGCACTGAATTAGCCGCTTTCAACAAGTAATATGTCGAGCATTGATGGATAATTTCACATATTATATCCCATCACTTCCAACACAACCCTCGCTCTGATTTTCCACTTCTATAAATCTCCACGAAAGAATATCCTGCAAACCATGGTTCCACAAAATCATAAAACTTATAATTATTCTGATTGGCATTCACCACAATATTTCGAAATACAGTTCAAATTCAATTCACCTTTGAGGGGGTTGTTTCATCATTTCGATGTCCAGCTGCAAAACAAAACAGAAACCTAATCTGAGAGAGTTGTGCCGACAATGCGCCGACAACTCGCCGACAATGCGCCGACAATGCGACGACAATGTGACGACAATGCGACGACATGTCGTCGCACTGTTGTCGCATTGTCGTTGCACTGTCGTCGCATTGTCGTTGCACTGTCGTCGCATTGTCGGCGCATTGTCGGCGCATTGTCGGCGCATTGTCGGTTGTGTTGGAAGTGATGGGATATAATATGTGAAATGATACATCAAAACTCGACATATTTCTTGATGGAAGCGGCTAAGTCAGTGCACTGATCACTTGTATCATCACCATCTATCAAGTTGTCTATTATGGGTGATATGAGAGGATGTATACTGTTCCTTGGTTAGTAATGAAAATTCATATCTCCCCGTGAATAAAAACCCGAAAAAGATTCACATCATCGTCTGTGAGAAAATCTATGAAAATGAACTCGTATTCATCCTTTGAAACATGCAGAAGTAAACTTTGTCAAGTCAACACCGATAAATTATGTCCAAAAGTGATAAAGCCCATCAATTCCATTCAGAATATCAGGAGTAAGATGATTAATTATCAATCCCATTGGTCAATATGTCAACAATTTGAATAAGTATGAATTGTTGTTGAAAAAACAACTATTTATAGCATAAATTTTTGTTTTGAATCCGTGGAGATCAGCAGGTAAGTGAGGTCTATTCAATTAATGAACAAGTATTTCGGAAATCATTATTTGCTGCCTCACTTCAGAATTGAAATGTGATGCAATTGGTGATTACTTCATAATTTCAGCAATAAATTGCATTTCATGTAGTTTTCCATGAATACGCGATTTGACATATATTTTAAGTTGAGTTAACATGCACATTCCTCTCACATATTAACAATAATGGTGGATTATCAGTTAAATATTGATTGTAATTGAAGATGATTGATACAATGTGTCAAATTGGAGATCTCTCATGAAATATATGTGATATCCATCCAATCAGAGGTATTGAACAGAAATGGACAACATTATGGAATGATCTGTATGCGAAGAAGTGATCTTTATATGAAGGTATATATTGTGATGTATTGATAAATTGTAAATATGAATTGTTTTTATTAAATGAAGATAGCTAATAGTTTTCGCTCTTCTTTGTGAGCCAAATTGTTATGATATAGATAAGTATTTTCGCCCTGTATGATATTTTTTTCAATGTAATAATAATTGCTAGCTAACGTCACTGTTCTCTCGTCACGTTGCTGCCAATTGTTATCACTTTCCTAACCACAGCTAAGCAAAGTTGGTACGCCTCTTGTCTCAGATAGCCGGTTCAGGCAATTGAGCCACTAGCCACTGCTTGATATGTCAAATTTCAATTTATTCAATGGTCATAAGTATGATTGTTGATCATTGTAGAAAACAAACGACAAAAAGCAATTATTTCCTTTATTCAGGAAAACTTAATTTTACCTGGCCTACAAAAGATAACATACTTTGAGGTGAATCTACAAATATTCATGGATAATCATGGAAAAAGTTCATTGGTAAAATATACACAACCTCACTTTTACCTTGAAAGTGAAAATTTCTTTAATAGTTCGAAATCAATTGAAATAAAGTTCTTCCGATGGAATATGCGTTATTAGTGAAATTGTTCAGTTCGGAATGTGCACTATGGAAGGTTTATACCTGTCTGGAAACTGTCGCTGTTCAATACACTCCAATGCTATCAGGAACTCCAATACCAAATAGAAGGAACCCTACAAATTCAGCAATCAGCTTTGGATACTTGTATATGGTGTACAAATAAGGTAATGTTGGTTTTCTGCTTATAATGTGGAATTATTCAATTTTCTTTCTCCCAAAAATATAACGTGGCATCCGTTTTGAATTAATTTTCGATCTCCCTTTTGTGGCTTTGTTTGTTGTCACCTGGATACCATTTTTGTTCCTTCCCTCTCATTCGGATTTCTGAATTCGCGCACTATATTGTCACATTTTCACTGTTTGGGGTAATTTGTCATAACTTATACATGAAACTATTTTTCCATTCTCATTAACTATGTACAAATTTCAGTAATAATTGCCTATGACACTCCCTCGTTCTTATTCCCTCATAATTTCAAATTCTACATGTGACCATCTGTTCCCTGCTTGGCTATTGTCATCAAGAAGTTTGCTGTTCTACCATTGGCTACTTTTAGTTAGCTTCAATTTCATATACTGTATGTTTCAAATGTATAATTTTGTAGATCACATTTTATTCAGGAAATCTTTGTAAATCTAGACTTTTTGTTGTCTTTTGAAGAATTATGGGTTGTAATCATTATGACAGTGTATGAAATTGATTAGTATTTGGACATTTCTATCTATTCATATCATACAGAGGATTAATAAAGGAAATAGAATTCAAAATTATTAAAAACAATCTTTAAACTAATAGCTATTTATTAATTATTCTTTTCATGGTTTTTTTCTTTTTAAAATATATAACTGGTTTTCCATAACATAACAATATCTATCTATATATATATATATATATATATATATATATATATATATATATATATATATATATATATATATATATATATATATATATATATATATATATATATATATATATGTATATATATAGAAACATCGAGAGGACTGCTACAAACAACTAGACATCATCCGGGGATGACGGATGTGATTTTGTCGAAATTTCATGAAATCAGACCTTTTGGAACCAATACTACAATAAATGGTGAGAGAAACAAACCTAAGAATTTGTCGAATATTCTGGTGTAATATTTACCGAATCTGAACTTTTTTTCCCTTATGAGACATCAATACAATTCTCATCACTTCATTGAGGCAGTATGATTCATATCTGATTTTGTTTGATTCACCTGAATTTGGACTGGATTATCGTGCGCAATAAGTGAAAGAAAACACATATGGTTGGGCATACACTTTTAATATCTCCAAATTATTCTAAACAAATTGATTTTCTTAGGTTTATGTGATTGACAGAAGCAAAATATTCACACTGAGTAAAAAGAAGCACTGAATATGACGAAAGTCGAAAGCGCTTTGCAAACTTAAGAAAATATACACTTTATACGAAAATCTTTCATTTTATTCTACACAAGTGTATTCAGCTTCCCACTTTTAATTTCATTGAGAATATATGGATGGAATTTTTTACTTTCTACTTTACCATTGAGTGTGGAAAGTGTTATTAAAAAATATTTTTGGAATGCTATATGATATATGATGCCCTCGCCCTGCATACATCGAGAATACTGAATTCTGATTCTTTTTCCTACGTTCTACCTTTGTGAAATGCATTTCCGCCATTATTGTTTCATATGAACATGGTTATCAACTACAGATAGAACACCCTTTTTTCCAATTGATTCCCCCAATTTATATAATCAATTTCGATGACTAATGCATCACTAATATGAATTCTAGCAATAGTAAACTTGATTCAAAGTACTTACACCATTTCCCGCGTTGGAATTAGGAGAGACAAACAACTTGTTGATATAACTTATTCCAATTCTTGGTTCATTTCGAACTGAACTAGCAGTCATGTATCTGATTTCACTGAGAATTGTGAAGAATCCTCAACGCTGTTTGTCGTATCCATAGCACGTCAGTTATCGATTCTAATGACATTGTCACTTCGAGTTCAATTCATCATTTGGTTCCTATCACTGTTTACTGCGGTTGAGGAAATATCACCAATTGCTAGAGGTTGATGTGTGGTGATATTGCATTGATGTCGATCAATTTGTGAACATATTTTCCCCTTAGAGTATACCCAAAAATTTTAGTATGTTTCTGATATTTCCAGGGCTCTATCCTAATCGACTCAATCATATTTCGTAGCATATAATACCAGCTATTATAAAAAACATTCCCAAATATATATTTCCCATAAGAAACAAATCAATCAATGAATGTCCTATTCTACAACATTGGAGATTTGTGAATAATCTGGTTGATTCACATTCTGATGATCTCATTGATCCTATGTATATTTTGTGGAACTATATAATATTGATAGTTGAGATGTGGTCGCATTAATTTTATGATTGAGATTGGTTGGAGATTTTTTTTTCGATGTATAATTCTTTCCATATGTGTTCTACCAAACACCGAAGTGCCTCAAATGTATCCTGCAATATTCGACAAACGTTCAATCACGTAGATTATTTTTCATCATAGTTCACTGAAGCGATCTGAGGCAGATATTAACATGAAATTCTCAACAAACCTCTGTGAAATGCTCGATTAACAACCCCAAATACCACAATACAAATATTCGTTGTTCTATCTCATTTATATGTATGGAAACATTATAATACATCAAGCGATCGGTCCGTTGCCATTCGTTGAGTACTATATTTGTCACTCAACTGTCTGCGCGTTTTTTTCATGATGAAAGTTTTTTTCATCACTACCAATGCCATTTCATTGAATCATTTCCATCAATGAGCTCTGAACCCTTGAAATATTACAATCTAGAGTGGGATACTTTTGATGTAATACATCTGCAAGTCTCAGAGAATCATAGATCTTTTGAAGGTATATGTAAAATTTATTATGGACATCTGAAAAGGATATAATTCATCCTGAAAAAGGTCATATACTGTATTCGATGAAAGCATATTTACAATATGGATCTATATAAGAGGACAACAGTATCTATATATGTCGTATATAGCTTCCGATAGGGGGAAAGTGAATGATCTGAAAAACATGGAATTGGGAAAAAATCTTCATTTCAGTACTTTTCGATCAAACTGGTCTCTACTCATCACAATATATATGCTTTACACAGATTAGGAAAGTTGTAAGGTGAGTTGAATAAAAGTTAATGACATCCTTCAGTTTTTCAATATTTTTCAATGATCAGCTAGCACATGAATATCAGTATGATATTCTCACCGTTCGATACCCTTCGAATAAAGTGTTTCAAATCAGCGCAATGATGCATTCACCCGCTAAGTTGAACTAGTTCAACTATCATATTTAATTGGTTGAAAGTTTCACTAGAATCGCGGATGATGTAAGAATTTGACAAATATTTTCCTCTTGAAAATGGACGTTTCAATTATGCTTGTACAACATTGAGAAATAGTGAATGCCCAGTTGGAATGTGCAGAGTGTTGAAAGGTGAATGATTGATGAACATATATATATATATATATATATATATATTATTATATAATGATAATTTGCAAATATAAATTGTTTTTATATAATGAAAATTACTAATAATTTTCGCTCTTCTTGTGAGCCAAGTTGTTATGATATAGATGAGTATTTTCGCCCTGTATAATATTTTGTATGATGTAATAATAATTGCCAGCTAACGTCACTGTTCTCTCGTCACGTTGCTGCCAATTGTTATCACTTCCTTACCACAGCTAAGCACAGTTGGTACGCCTCTTGTCTCAGATAGCCGGTTCAGGCAATTGAGCCACTAGCCACTGCTTGATATGTCAAATTTCTATTTATTCAATGGTCATAAGTATGATTGTTGATCATGTAGAAAACAAACGACAGAGTATCATTATCTGTTTCAAATGGTTTACATATTCCTTCTGTACTTTCTTTGGAATTTTCTTCCATTCTAGCTGAATTTTCATTCATACTTGTGTTTTTATTCCCTCTTTCATTTTCTCCTCCATTTTCCTTTTCTCTCATACTGTCTGTTATATTATCTGTGTTTTCTTTCAATTCTTTCATTTCATTTTTCAAACTTTCTTTCATTTCATTCTTCATATTTCCCATTTTTTCTTCCATTCTTCCCATACTTTCTCTCATTCCATCATTCATTCTTTCTATCTGCTCCTTCATTTCATTTTTCATACTTCCCATTTTTTTATTCATTTTCTCTGACTTTTCATTCATTCTTTCTTCAATACCTGCCATATTTTCTAAAAAAATTTCTAACATTTTTTTACTCTCCATTCCTGTACTTTCACTTTTCATTTCTGTCTCTCTCACATTACTACACTCTCCTTGTTCCTGATCACCCCTATCTCTACCTTCTGCACCTTCTTCCAAACCAACTTTCTTACCATCTCTCAAATCCATTTTTCATTCACCAATATTTAGCCTTACACGTTGAAATACCAATTGCTAATGTTCGCACAGTGTTGCGATAAATATGAAGAAATGATATATTGCCCTTACTTTGCCTTGAAATGATATATTGCCCTTACTTTGCCACTACGTTGCGATAAATATTAAGAAATAATATATTTCCCTTACATGGATTGTTCGCCTTTTCCGCCCCACGTTTTGTGCGCCACTTGTTATGAAATGATAAATTGTAAATATAAATTGTTTTTATATAATGAAAATTGCTAATAATTTTCGCTCTTCTTGTGAGCCAAATTGTTATGATATAGATAAGTATTTTCCCCCTGTATAATATTTTGTATGATGTAATAATAATTGCCAGCTAACGTCACTGTTCTCTCGTCACGTTGCTGCCAATTGTTATCACTTCCTTACCACAGCTAAGCACAGTTGGTACGCCTCTTGTCTCAGATAGCCGGTTCAGGCAATTGAGCCACTAGCCACTGCTTGATATGTAAAATTTATATTTATTCAATGGTCATGAGTATGATTGTTGATCATGTAGAAAAGAAACGACAAAGTATCAAAAAACAATTATTTCCTTTATTCAGGAAAACTTAATTTCACCTGGCCTACGAAAGATGACTTACTCTAAGGTGAATCCACAAATATTCATGGATAATCATGAGAAAAGTTCATTGGTAAAATATACACAACCTCACTTTAACCTTGAAAGTGAAAATTTCTTTATAGTTCGAAATCAATTGAAATAAAGTTCTTCCGATGGAATATGCAATATTAGTGAAATTGTTCAGTTCGGAATGTGTACTATGGAAGGTTTATACCTGTCTGGAACTGTCGCTGTTCAATACAAGCCAGGATTTGGATTCCCTTTCACTCCAATGCTATCAGGAACTCCAATACCAAATAGAAGGAACCATACAAATTCAGCAATCAGCTTTGGATACTTGTATATGGTGTACAAATAAGGTAATGTTGGTTTCTCGCTTATAATGTGGAAATTATTCAATTTTTCTTCCTCCCAAAAATGTAACGTGGCATTCGTTTTAAATTTATTTTCGATCTCCTTCGTGGCTTTGTTTGTTGTCGCCTGGATACTATTTTTGTTCCTTTCCTCTGATTCGAATTTTTGAATTCGCGCACTGAATTGTCACATTTTCACTGTTTAGGTTTATTTGTCATAACTTATACATAAAACTATTTTTCCATTCTTATTAACTATGTACATATTTCAATAATAATTGCCTCTGACTCTTTCCCGCTCTTATTCTCTCACAATTTCAAATCCTACATGTGACCATACTGATTGGCTATTGTTATCAAAAAGTTTGCTGTTCTACCATTGGCTACTTTTAGTTAGCTACAATTTCATATACTGTATGTTTCAAATTTATAATTTTGTTGATCACATTTTATTCAGGAAATTTTTTGTGAATCTAGACTTTTTGTTGTTTTTTGAAGAATTATGGGTTGTAATCATTATGACAGTGTATGAAATTGATTGTGTTATAGTATTTGGACATTTTCATCTATTCATATCATACAGAGGCCTAATAAAGGAAATAGAACTTCTAAAATTATGTAAAAACAATCTCTTGAAACTAATAGCTATTTATTAATTATTCTTTTTATGGGTTTTTTCTTCTTATAATATATAACTGGTATTTTATAATATAACAATATATATATATGTATATATATATATATATATATATATATTGTTATGTTAGGAAGGACCAGTATTATATTTTGAAGGTCAAAAAGAAATAATTTCCCAAAATATCCACAAAAATAATCGATATCGAATGACTGGTAGTTCATGAGACATTGTTTTTACATTTTTTTTGAGATTATATTTCGTTTATGAAGCCTCTGTATAACATTGATAGGTAAATATATGCAAATACTATAATGCAATCATTTTCCTGCATTTTCAAAAATGATTACATAACATGATTGTTTGAAATACAACAAAAAGTCTAGATTTACAAAACAACAACTTCTTGATGACAATAACCAATCAGGGAACAGATATGGTTGGATAAAAGATTTGAAATTGTGGAAAATTAAGAACACAGAAACGTCAAAGACAATTATGAAAAATACTGTATTCAGTTTATAAGAAATGTAAAATATGTTAGTTGATAAGTTTTCTCAAATAACACCAAATTGGTGAAAGTGCGACAAGAAAGTGCGCGATTTTCAAAATTCAACTAAAAAGACAAAACAGAAATGGTATCCAGGAGAAGAAAAAACAAAGCAGGAGGGGATTGAAAAAAATTTCAGGAAGAAGCCACGTACAAAATTTGAGAGAAAAGAAATTGAGGATTTTCACTAATGATAAGGTAGTTTTTCCTACAATAACAAACCAATTCAACCAATGGGTAATTTCGACACAAAATAAATAAGGATATAAAAAGATCACCTTTTTTGTCCTCCACATGAAAACTTGTCCAAGCTGATTGCGGGGATTTTCGATTTTTTTTTGCAATGGGGAGTTCCTGAGAGAAGTGGATGAAACAGGAATTCAGATTATGCCAGGTAATGCATCAGCGACATTCCAGCTCCGGGTATAAACTCTTTTAGTGCACATCACAAACTGAATCACTTCACAAAGTAACTCGTATATCTGAAGAACTTTATATAATTTGGTATTGAACTATAGAAGAATTCTTCCAACTCAAAAGAAAAAAGTGAGGTTATATTTACAATATCCATCACTGTTTTTCATTATTTTATGAAAATTTGTCAATTGCTCATAGTTATAAGTTATCTATCGCAGGCCAGGTTAATATAAGTTTTCCTGAATGAAGGAAATAATTATTTTTGATAATTTCTGGTTTACTTTCCACAGTGATATGCTAATATCTCACCTATAAACACTGAACTGAAATAGTTCGAATGACATCAGGACAGGCAGTGGCTCCATTGCCAGTACCGACTCCTGAGGCGAAGGCGTTCCAACTGAGTTTAGTCGTGGTAAGAAAAGGAAGTACAAAGAGTGAAAATAATAAAAATTTCACATATATTCAATAAAATTGTTATGGTATTGGGCGGAAGAAATAATTTTACAAAACATATAAATATAAATAGAAATTATTATATTCTACTAAATCATAACAAATTGACATCCAAAGTGAGGGCAAAATAACAATCATTATTTCATTACAATTGACAACCAACATAAAGGCATATAAGGTAATAACAATTGGCAGCAACGTGGCAAAAAAACATCAACGTTAGCTGGCAATTATTATCTCATAACAATTTGGCAAAATGAGTAATTGATATAACATAACAATTCTCTCCCAACGAAAGGCAAAATTAACAATTAGCTATTATCATATCGGAACAATTGGTACCCAACATAAAAGCAAAGAGGGTAGAGAAAATATTTGTGGGTAAAATTAACAACAATTGTTATATCTTAACAATTGGCTTTCCAAAGCAGTGCGAAAATATTTGTAATCATAATAATAATAAATTAAATTATTAACAAAACAACCCATCATTACAATTGGCTTCCAACGCGGAGCGAAAATAATTATCATATCAAATCATAACAACAATAAATACAACATAAATGGGGAAAAAAAAAGGGGGTACGTAGTTTCGTAAGAATATAATGTAATGATGACAATGATAATAATAATATTGTAGTGTAAGTTATGACAAAAGTAATGTAGCGTAATAAATAAATAATATAATATAAATACACATAAACATGCAATATGTAAACGCATTCATATACTAGTAGGGTAAATATATAATTAACAGTGGGGTTTTATGTTTAGACAAACGGGACATATAATAGATGGTGTAATGATGACAAAGATAATAATAATAAAGTAGTGTAAGTTATGACAAAAGTAATGTAGCGTAATAAATAAATAATATAATATAAATACACATAAACATGCAAAATATGTAAACTCATTCATATACTAATAGGGTAAATATATAATTAACAGTGGGGTTTTATGTTAAGACAAACGGGACATATAATAGATTTAAAGCAGATTTATATACACACACATATACATGTATATATACATATACATATACACACACATATACACGTACACCCATATATACACACATGCATACATACACACACACACACACACACATATACATATATATATATATATATATAAAATCATAGCATCAATTATGGAGCCATTCATACCGTTTTATGTTTGAGATCATTAGGGTAGTATGGAGTTGTTTTTTGTTTTTTTTTTGTTTTAGTGATGATATTTCTGGTTGACAAAATCGTGTATATTATTTCTCTCAATACTAGAAATCCAGTTATTAAATTTTTTTTATATAAGTTTAAATTATTTATGCTTTTTGTCGAGCTAGGTATCATGCTGTAGAGTCTGGGTGCAAGATAGTCACAGTGACGTTGACCTATTGTTTTTTCACAACGTGGTAGTAGTTGCGATCCATGTCTGGTGGTGTAGTTGTGGGTCACTTTTTCTGGAGTTTTTTTGTGTTTTTTGAGATTGGTGAGCATGGACACACAGAAAAGTTGTCTCACATCGTACATACCAGACAATACATATAATTGGTCATTGGGAAATAAGAGTGGCTTATCGAATATTATTCTCAGAATCCACCTCTGGAGAACATTCAAGTTTTCAAGATGAGTATCATTTACACCTCCCCATCCTATTATTCCATAAGTTAGCTCTGATTGTACGAATGCGTAGTATAGTACAGTAAGATGTTTAGTGTCAAGATAGTCTTTTAGGTATTTGAGTCTTGAGAGCATGCCTCTTAGTTTTTTTATTATATTCATTATTTGAAGGTTCCATTT
Source organism: Gonioctena quinquepunctata (assembly GCA_018342105.1). Lineage (NCBI taxonomy): Eukaryota > Metazoa > Arthropoda > Insecta > Coleoptera > Chrysomelidae > Gonioctena > Gonioctena quinquepunctata. The sequence continues at coordinate 44,370 of JAFIRS010004850.1, forward strand.
GAGGTGTCGGTCGACTATGATACCTAAATATTTTATCGAATCGGCTTCAGCAATATGTGATTGGGGACCAATGTTCAACGGTCCCAGATTAGGTAATCCACTCGAGTATGATGTGAATGGCAGATATTTTGTTTTTTCCAGATTGAGTGTGAGGGTATTATGTCTAAACCATTTTTCTATTATTTTAAAGTCGTCCTCCGCTAGCGATTTCAATGTATTCCATGATTTGGATTCATAGAATATAGCTGTGTCGTCAGCAAAGCTCAAGATCCTTCCTTTTATATTGAGATTCAATAAGCCATTGATATATAGTGTGAACAGGAGTGGACCTAGTACTGTCCCTTGCGGCACCCCGTAGGTTACGAACATACTATTGCTCAGTTCACCTCCGATATCAACCCTCTGTTCACGATTCTCTAGGTAGCTTTTCAGTAGGTTATAGGTATTTCCTCTCAATCCATAATTATACAATTTATTTAGCAGTTTTTCGTGGCACACGGTATCGAAAGCCTTAGCGAGGTCTACGAAAATACATAAGGCAGGTGTGCTTTTGTCCAATGACTTGTAGATGTAAGTTGTTAATTTGTGAATAGCATCGTCGGTCGACTTTTCCTCTCTGAAGCCATATTGAAAGTTGGAAAGTATTTTATATTTGTTACAGAAGTTCTGGATTCTGATTTTTATTATTTTTTCTATAATTTTTGAAATGTTTGATATGAGTGAGATAGGTCTATAGTTCACCATTTCTAGTTTATCTCCATTTTTGTGAAGTGGCTTGACTATTCCAACTTTGAGGTTTTTAGGATAGTAGCCTCTATCAAAGCAGCAATTGATTAAATGGGTTAGCGGACCTCTTATCTCGTTCGATAATTTTTTCAGAGTTTCTGAACGTATATTATCATAGCCTGGAGCTTTTTTCAGTTTTAGTTCCATGATGGTTTTTTGAACCTCTTCGAAGTTTGTAGGATGAAGATACATCGAGTTTTCCTGTCGTTTTTCATATTCCCTATATTCATCGGGGGCTTGTATTTTATCTGCGAATTTCTTTCCTATATATATATATATATATATATATATATATATATATATATATATGTATATATGTGAATGGTATAATTGGGCCTCCGGCCTTGTTAATTTTGAGGTTCACTGAGACTCCGATGTCACCGAGCTTCCGATATACGGACGCCCGGTAACCACCCTTCAAAAAATGTCGCATATGACATGTAACATAGTAAAAAACACTTTGCGACAAAAATATGGGGGAGTCCAGGTTGCCCGATTTTCGATAGCCATTTGATATTTAGTGCAGACCCTCGCCGCTGAAGTGCGATGCTTATTTACTTTGTTTATGTTATAGTGTTTGAAACGTATACTTTCGAAGGTCACTGGGCTTCCCCACTGTGGCAACACAGGGGATGCACACAAATATCATTCGTTTCAGATTGTCATCAAGAAATATGTATTCTTTCCGCGCACGAATGAAAAAAATTGTGGAGGCTGCAATTGCCTCCCAAATATTTGAGAATGAGCCTGGTAAGTACTTTTTCATGAAAGATTCAACAAAATTCCACCAAACTTTCGCTACCATCTCAAGCAAAAAAAAATATTAATTTGTTTCTTTCGTTGAATGAAAACAATCTCCATATAGAATCCTTACTTAAATATATTCTTTTGGGAGTTGAATATTTTGTGAACCAGAAAATCTATATTCTCGTAATGTTTCTTGTATTTGATTTGAATTATTCAGTTTCGGTTATTATATTATGTACCACGAAAGTTATTGAATGAGGTTGCTTAAAATGTATTATCAATTATCTGATTGTAGGAATCTGGGGTATTCCAAGGTTCGAAATCACAGATGAATCATGAAAAATGTTCAGGTAAACGACTCGAATTAATTCAATTTTAATCAGAACATGTTACTGTTCAAATGTACAAAAAAATATGGAATTTTTTGGGTGTGTGACACAAGTTATGTTGTAAAATCAGTAGCCGATTGTTTTAGGAATATACCAACAAAAAATAGTCAATAGAACATATAGACGCACTAATGAATTGAAATAATCTAGACATATAATCACATGTCCTGACTGACTGATTGACTAATTTACGATCAACGCCCAGACCAAACCACTGAACACAAAGAGCTGAAATTGCCTTTCCTTTTCAAATAACGAAACACGTATTTTGAGATTATTGGAAATTCAACCTCTGAAGGGGTGAAAGGGTTAAATGGGGTTCGGAAGTTTGTACAGGAGTTCCCTTAGTTTGGGTTCATAAAAATTGGTATTTGGAGCCTTTGTTACAAATAAAAAATGTGCATTTCAGTGTCATCAGCAATCCAAACCCTAAAAGGTAATGGGGGTTGGAATTTTTTGGGTTTTAAAAATGGATATTTGAGGTCTTTGTTACATATGAAGACATGAGCTTCCCAGTGTTTCTAGAAATTCAACTAATAAGGGGGTGAAAGGGGGGCTGAAAATGTTCATTGGGGTGCCGTAAGTTCAAGAGTTAAAATAATGAAAATCGGTGTTTTGGCTCTCTTATTGAAAATGCCATACCTACAGGGGTGAAAAGGGATTGGTGGATTTGTGATAGTCGTCACAAAGCATTACTTCCGCTGTCAAATCAATTTTTCCACCCAAACGTGATTACGGGAAACAAAATCACGGAATAGCGGGATAACGGGATAATGGAAAACGGTATAACAGAAAGCGGACAAAGCCTCAGCCATGAGCTAGATGGAACCACACAAAGCAAACCATAGGGAAAAATAGCTAGTTGAGAATAATATAACAATAGCAATAATATATTTTAGGAAGAAAACCTTATAAGTGAGAGTTCTAAGAGGTACAGAAAACCGAATGGAAGAGGAACATTCTTTCACAGATTTCGAAAACTACTCAAAATTATGTATTTATATTACCGAAGAAAATTATTCACTGTTCAATATTCAATTGAATGTTTCCCTTTTCAACAGGAAATAATGAAATGGAATAAAATTATAACAATATATTTAATTCTCCTTGGAAGGAAACCAAGGAAAAATACACCCAAATAAACTGGTGTACCATTAGAAACACATTTTCTAAATTGAAAGTAGGTAACGAGAAAAAGTGTCTGTTTTTTTCCATAATGAAATAATAAGTTATATCAATATATTTTACTGACGAAGGACTAATAACAGAGCTTTTCTTAAATCCTAAAACAATATTTCCACAAATAAAAATATTTTCCAAACCATGCGCTATGGGATAATTTTATTTTTCCTTATATATCATATGTTGTTTAGGAAAAATTCGTGTACCAAACTCAATCGATTCGGGATGACATTATGAGAAAGATGTATTTTTCGATTTTTTTTGAAAAACAAAAATAAAAACGGCCCTAGCTTTTTGGCAAAAACTATCGATTATCAGGAAAATTGAAAGAGAAATTTTCTATGATAATGTTACTCTCGGAACTCTATCCCATTTATTTATAATTTCAATTCAACGATGAATTTAAACAGGGCTCCACGTGTGCGTTACGGCAGGACTACAGCACCTCCCGAGAGAGCAATGCACATAACATATTTTTTATATTATTAAATATGAATTTAAAAATTCCAAGAAATTATTGTATTATGAATCATTGAAAGAATATAATTTCGTTGGGAAATTTTTTTTCATCCAATTCCGATAATTTAAGGCTATTGTTATTTGAGTAGTTTTTTTGAAACCGCCGATTTTATTAAAAACCGAATAATTGTTCACAAAATGACTCCATGATTTTCTTGCTTCCTGAAGCACGTTTTACATGTGTACTCAATAATATCACGCTATAAAATTGTTCGAAAGTTGATTAGTTTGTTAATTATAAATTTCTAAAGATAACAAGATATAAATTAATTTTAATTTCTTTTATTATATTTAATTATTATCAGTTTAATGTTGTCAGGCATTTCATGACACTTAAAAAAAAAATACTATATTTGTTTATACAATATTCATAAACACATATATTTTGATGTTTAATTAGAAAATGGAAATTATTGCTATAAGTGCTTGAAATAATAACAAGTAACTTCTAAGTATAAAATACAATACAACAGAAAAAAAGTCAAATAAGTGATTTGGTGCTCTCTTGCTCATAGAAGAGGACGAATGCTTCACCACTTAAAAGGGATTCTGGTGATATCGGTGATACTCTTGAGTCATTGTACTCGTGCTATGTGTCTGCATAAGGGTGCCTACAATAAGCCGTGTAGTGTCCGCTATAGGATGTTCAACTATGATTGGACACAGCAAACAAGTTGTAGCGACATGGAATTATGTTAAATGTTGAATAATTACTCATGTCTAATCCTTCAAGAGGAGAGTCAATGGTGACATTTAATTTTCCCCCGAATCTATCCATCAGCGAAAATCGTTTCAAGTGAATTACTGATATTTTGGGGAATTTATGTATGGATAATGACTTAGTGCATTTTATCTTTTCCTTATATTTACAACAAAATGGTTTCTGCCATCCAAAGTTTCTTCTTTAGTGAATGAATCTAAACATTGTGACAGTCTGAGCTAGCCAGTTCTCTGTGGAATATGAAGTGAAAGGTCCCAGAAGGGGCCAAAAGAGACAGAACAATGGCAATAGAAAGTACACTTCAACGTTGATTTCAATTGACCAACAAAGTTATCAACAATTTTTGAGTTGTCCATTCTTAGATATCTTGACCAAGACTCCTGTGCCTTTTCATGGTCGCTTGATTTTTCATCAATTTCTGTAAAGATAGGTTTGAGCTTCTCTATCACTCTGTTTACATCTTCGTGAAGACCTTCCAATGAATATCTGAGAAATTCTTGAGCGTTCTGTTGAGCGTACCCCCCGAAACGAGGTGCGAATATTTGTATCTGGTTTATCAACAGTCGAATCTTTCGACCAAAGTTCTTTTATCACTACCGCAAATGATTTTATTAGAGCACCCTTCATACTTGATGTGCTTGTATTGATATCCCTCATATGATCGTCTTTTCTAAGATACTCGAGCAACCATCTGGTATTCGATAAACATTGTATTACGCTATTCATGAAACAGGTGTTGCCAATGTTTTTCAATCCATTAAGTCCGAAAATTTGGGCATTTTCATTCACAAGTGGACTGATGGTGTTGTTGTTGTTATAACTGCATACATCATTAATGCTGACATCAAAGGAATAATTTATATCAGGAATTGTATTTTCCTTAAATTACAATCTGAATATATAATCAGGAAAATCTATACAAGTGTAGAAAGATTAGAAAATGACACATCACTGAAAACAAGAACAAAACTGGATGTCAGTGCCATCATAGAATTTCTCAAACTATGCACAGAAAAAACATATTTCCAATTCAAGAACGAATTTTATCAACGAGAGTTTGGTATGGCGATGGGTTCTCCTTTGTCACCCATTTTAAGTGACATATTCATGGAATACTTTGAAGAATCTTTCGTTGGAACATTCCACAATGGTCCAAAAATATGGTGGAGATACGTGGATGATGTTTTTGCTACCTGGAATCGAAGTGAAGAAGAATTGAACATTTTCTTGGATCATATAAACTGTCAAGAACCGACGATCAAATTCACGTTAGAATCAGAACAAAACAACCAACTCCCCTTCTTGGATGTCATGATCCAAAAATCATCATCCCGGATCGAAACATCTGTACACAGAAAGAAGATGCATACCAATCGATATCTACACTATAACTCAAACCATCATGCCAGTGTGAAAAAAGGCATAGTTGAATGTCTCTATAATCGAGCCCAAACGGTTTGCAATTCCAACCAGAATCTACAGGAAGAAATAAACCTCATAAAATCTGTTCTCAAGGAAAATGCATATCCAGATTAGTTTGTGGTAAAAACAATCACTGACATTGAAAACAAAAACCCATCAAACAACCAATTAACACAACCAACAGGAGTACTCCCACCACCTACACATTTCACAACCAACATAATACCTTATGTTCCCGGATTATCTGAAGAGACCAAAAGAATTGGACATAGGTATGATGTGAGAACATCATTTAGAACAACAAACACACTGAGATCTATACTAACACAAACAAAACCAGAAAACGCAGAAGAAAGTACCAAAAACTGTGTTTACAACATACCTTGTTCTTGTGGTGATAGTTATATAGGTGAAACGTCAAGACCATTGGAAGTGCGCCAAAGTGAACATCAGAGTTACATCAGAAATCGACAATTAACTGGATCAAAAATTGCAGAACATATCCTCACATCCAATGGCGATCATACGATTGAATGGAATAGGACAAAAATCTTGATGAAAGAACCACATCAAGAGAGGAGAAAATTGAAAGAAACGGCCTGTATTCTTTTTTCCAATAACAACTGCTTTTCAACAAATTCTGTTGAAATGGATCATACATGGTTACCTCTACTCAGAGAGGAAGTGAGATATGGTAGAATGTTAATAAACTGATCTGAACAACACCCCATTTATCAAATGAGCAATGAGCAATGAGATCTCAATTGACATCCGTCAGTTGAAAAAGGTAAAAAGACTCTGCGGGAAATAATCCAAATTATAAAACAATTAAAGGAGATTAAGAAGATTTTGAGAACGGGGGCAGATATAGTCCCCGAAACGTCAAGCAAAAACTATATAGAGAAGTATCTTTTGAATTTTTTGAAAAAAAAATTGATATGCAAATTCAGAAAATTGCAAGTTATTGACAAATTGAATCATTTTTCTATAGGAATTATAATTTGGTGAACGCAATAACTTATCGGGGTGAACTAATCAGTTTGCCCTTTCTACACTTGTATAGATTTTCCTGATTATATTTTCATTTTCAGACTGTGGAAGGTTACCCAAAAAACATGTCAAGAAACGTTGTTCCTCCACAAAAAAACACATTCATTCAATACTTACAATCTGAACAACTAGAAATATTCCTTCTGTATTCTTGTATTCTTGTAGGCGGGATGGAAGGAACAGTATTGACCGACATCAAAAGGAGGCTTTTGGCAATATTTTTCTAACCTGTGGTAGAAGTCCATTGTATCTCGAAGTGGAGTGGTATTATTTTATGGAGTAGAAAAACTCGAAGTCGTCTCCACAATATAATATTAACAATCGATATTTTTCTAATTATCCTGCGAATCCCCAATTGAATTTATTATTTAAAATTTCCATCGCCTATATCTTTTGATAGTACTTAAGTCCATGGATTCCATGAAAAAACTTCACAAATGTTATATTCCATCCACTATTGTAGATTGAAGGCTCATCAATCCAATCGCCCAGTATGCGTTTTTCAGGTACATATGTAAAGGAATATTCGAGAAATTTAGAATTTTCATCTCACCAAACTGCCTGTTGCTGTCTGCAATGTCGTCAATATATTTTCATTAACATCCTTTTTTAATTTTTTCCGTCACCTTGACTGAAGAGAATAAATATACATGGTCAATTGAACCAACATAAAAACTCTGATGAAACTAAATCAGGTAACAGGAATCACTGCCTGATCAAGGAGAACCCGCCGAATGCCCATAAGCGTAGAATATCATCAACGAATATCTAGCGGTATTCGTATGTAACACCCATACTTCGAAAAATATTCACACATAACATCATAGTACACTATTACAGCTCAATGCGCCTCCCACCAACCTCAATTTTGTACGACCCCAGGACCTTTTCATAACTGTGAAAATATATTTGAAAAATGTATGATATTCATTTTCGAACTACGCATTCTCATATTTCACTTTGAACAACAATCAACTATCGAATACTAACATATCCATTTCGAATTCATCACTCTAATTCCTCCAATCATTCCAGGAATGCCCGAATCGATTCAATATTTTTCCATATGTCAAATATCTAAGAATACTGTGAACCAAATCCCTACATCAACCAGCAATCAATAATATTATTATTACCATTACTAAGCTTCATCCGATCACTTCAACTCCTACAAGCGCTCGAGTCATGTCCAAAACAATTTTATTTATTTTGTGTCAAGTACTGAATCCATATATCAATCAATAATTGCACCATTATTGAGCATCAGTTTAGTTCATCCAATCGTTCGATGAATGTTCAAACCATCCATATGGTTTGTGTCAAATACCAAAGAATACAATGTACCGAGTCCGTACACTATTCAGTAATGAATATTATCATAATCATCTTCCAGCTAATCTTTTCCATCAGCCATGAGTATTATTATAATCAACCCTCATCTCAATTTTCTCAATCCCAATCCACAGTATACCAGTACCAGTAATTCTCCAGATTTCTTCCTCAAACTTTTTGCCATTTGGCAATAGCCACTCGAGCGCGTCGGGCTCTCGTGTCTATTGCCTATTGCAACACGTTTTCTCAAATATGTCGAATTATTTTTACTTTATTCCCACTCTCTTGTAATATTACAAACTCACTCTAAATTAGGTAGCTACTTGACTATTTTCACAACCCTGATACACTTCTCGTGGAACCGTTAGATGAATATTGTTCTGACCAATAAGTACAGTTGGCTTAGCTCCGAGCATGGATAAGTAAACCGTGGAGATGAAAATGATTTTTGAAATTGTCTATAATTATGGTTTGGGAAGGAAATGACAAATCTTCTACTGTTCTTAGCCCAACCATTTCGGAAATGCTAGCCCTATTATTATATAATTATAATTATGAGAAGTTATATTATTGGTCATTGCATGCATAAAGGTTTTGTTTTTCTTCATCGACCAAAGCGTAGGTATTCATAAAACTATTTGGGCCATACATTTTCAAAGGAGCTACCCTGAGGAGAACTTCAGAATCATTATTTGTGAGATAAACCGTCTGAACACATCGAATTTCTCTTAGAAGTACATTTGGAACATGATTTTCATGCAGATAGGTATGATGACGTAGTTGACCCTCATCATAACCACAGCGTCGTTTCGATTTGCAGAACCGTTTTGAATGGCTTTTTTTTTCAAACAACAGAAATAAATTTTGAATTTGTATATTTTGACCAACGAACACCCATATGCTCGTTTCTCAGTAAGGAGCAATTGAAAATAGTATGACCTGCTTCGTTACAATATGGACATTTAGGTTCATCAGATGTTGTTTATAGTGAGTATAACATTTTCTGGTCGTGAATTATTGTGATATTTTTTCTGATTATGAGAGATTGTGTATATTTTTGGACTTACGTAACATGCAGTTGGAGACACTTCGTTTTCCAGGTACCAAAATCTTTCAAATTCACCTTACCCCTTTTCTCCACAATCACTGGTCCCCATTATGATTCCATGCTATTGGGTATTTGGATACTGGTACACAACACGATTCTTCCTCTTCAATTTCAGTTTCAGCTAACCCTTTCTGTAGATCCAAAATACGTATTTCAGCCCTTGCGACCTCGGTCTCTAACGCCAAACGCTTTCTTTCAATTTCCACCCTGTTTGAAAATACTTTGGTTCTTTCACAATCTGATAGTTTTGTTGGTCACCTAGTTGATCCCGGAGCCGCTACATTCCTATTTTCAGATTTGCCAGTTTGGGCGTTGAATCCTGTTACTCTTGATTCTTCCAAAGCTGAATCATTGTTATTTTTTTCGTTGACAAAATGGCTACTACTTGCTGATATGGAGAGTTCAAAATTGTAAAATCTGGTCCAGACTGGACTCTATCTCTGATAGCTCGAGTATATTTTCTTGGAGCCAGTGATCATAGAATAAAATCATCAAAATTATTGCTCTTGCCTGCATTTTCTCTCTGCGATCTCCTCAGAAATTCGGACAAATCAATTTTTCTCTGGACAATCTTTTTTTTATTTTTGTTTCAAATCCGGCTCGAAAGAATATGTAATTTCTTTATGTTTTACTCAATTTTTCAAGAATATACCAAATTAATTTTTCTGACTTCTGATTTATCACTCAAATATGGGTTAATATGGGATAGGCGCAAAATTGAATTTGAGCCCATTGATGCACATCTTGACCCTGGTGTCATCGAAGGTGAAAATTTATGAATTAAATCCTATTTGGACACCAAAGGAATTCATAATTATCGGGATAATCAACGAACACATATGAGTTGGAACAGGTGCTACTTTCTATAGAGATCGATGTTTTGATTGAAATATTTTGAAAAGCTCCTCTGTGATTCAACATCTACTAGTCAAATGTTTGCAATTTCAGGAGCCTGGTTCCCCGAACTACAGAATCAACAATGAATACGCTAGAGCTACAGATGGAAACACGTCTTTTTTCAAGTTGAACTACTTCACATTTCACAAATACAACAGAACCATGAAAGCTGCCAGTCTGGAATACGATGCCACCTTCGCAGTAGATGAGAAAAACGACGTGGACGTAATTATTCGACTTTTTATAAATGTCACCGGGATTATTGTAATGAAATCCTTAATCTTTTGTACATACACTAGACTTTTATATGTAACAAAATCCACAGATATATTATTTCAGTGAATATTCAAAATTAATTGAGTAATTCAATGAACTTGTAAACTCAGCATGAAATATTGAAATTTGGGAAGTTTGAAAAAAAATAAAGTAGATGAATAGAAGTTGCTCAGTAACATTCAATTGGGATGCGCAATGTGAAAATGGCTATAGCAAGCCATTTTCACATTGCGCATATGAAATATATTTCAATCTGCTTTTTGATAACTCGTTGGAAATATTGAAACTGGCCAAGTAGATAGCTTATACTATCAGGCTCGATTGATTGACACAGCATCGTTCTATCAAGCATTTTCAGTTTTACTTCAGCATCACGAATAACCCACATTTTTCAACCTTTTCTTAGATCAATTACGTTTTATTTTCATAGGTTCCTTCAAAATGAAATCAATACTAATCCAATTCCACACAATAATTCCATGTGAATTCTCATTTTTACTCAAGTAATATTTTCTAGATATGAAGTTGATCTTTCAGAAAATTGTAATTAGCGCTGTTGATGCTATTGATCATAAATACATTGTAATACATAACAAACATAACAAATGATGCCATTTTGGGTTCATTTTCTGTAAAACTAGAAAGGACACTATTTTTTCGTTGCGTCAGTTGATTGAAATCTGGGGTTCATGGCTATCCAGATACTGAACTTATTTTGTCCGTTTATTCACAACTCACAAAAAGACACAATAATGCAATCTGGCAATTGAATAAATCAATCGAAATTCACTACTAAAATACTGCGCTGTATATGAACTGCTTTGTTTGACTCAGTTGAACTCCTTCATTAAAAAATGTCTGCCTACCACTTATTTCGGAAAAACAACTCCCTTCGCCGCATCCGCGTCTCTTACAAGGAGGTCGTTATCCTAGAAAATTCCTAACGATGATTTCACGGCATTTTTCGAAGTCGCTAGAATCATCCAGTCCATTCTGAATTTCTCAGAATTGTGCGTCATCGCGGGCCAGGCGTGGTGTATTCGTTTTTGTGGCAATATTATATTCCTGGCACTATAAGGAAGAGATTTGCGAAACGTTGCTTTTTCAAGAACTCAAAATCCAATATAAAAATGGCGGTAGTGCAGTAATAAACTCAATTATTCAACTGAACATAATTGACAATGGAAAGTGAATCTGAATTATAATACCTCAGGAAGACGGGAATAATTGGGCAACGAATTTTCTAGAACAAAGTACACTCTGCAAAAGTGTGTAATTTTTTTCGAGAAGTATTCATCTTTGCGTGATTCATATATAGTTGCCTTTTATTTGAATTTTTTTTATAAGTAGATATAAATAAAAAAAAACAATAAACACTTCGACAACTTTTGAGAATAGTCCATATCCAGCTGAAATTCTAATTGAGAAGAAGAAACAAAAGTCTGCCACAGAGTAGAATTATTTATTTATATATAATCGAATTGTGTTTCAACCAAGGTAGTTTCGATTGCTTTATTCTACATGTTGTTTGGGGTGATGGATCCGAATCTGAGGTTTGCTAACAAAATTTTGTACCTCAACATTGAAAAAATGCAAATAAGGTGAATTTTTTTATTTTTTGGCGTGTTTTGCTCAAAACTCGGAAAATATCAACTTTCAATACATAACCCTACCCTTAAAAATTAAAGGAGATAACATTTTCTACAAATTTTATCTCCTGGGTATTTTTTTTTCGACGCAACGTTCGGGCTCAAGCGCTAGTAGAAAATTAACGTATTTTGTCTGTCTCCGCAAAAACCCACTTTTTCCATTCCCAAAATATAATTAATAATTAAAGGCTGTCAATCAGTGAATTCCTCATAGTTTTCTGCACATACCTCATTTGGATCGTATATGTAAAGGTACAGTGATTTTTTCAAGAATTAAATAATGTTTCCTATTATTTAAGTCCGAAATTGTACATATTCGGTTACAAAAAGCTGAAATTCCAACGAAAAATCTTAAAAAATCATCTGGAAAATGAAAGAGGTGGTGGGAAAACAACAACTTGGGATCATATCTCAAGGAGAGATGAATGACTACGGAGTAGATTAGAGATACTCTTAGCGCGTGTAATCACACAGCCCTTCGCACGATGTGCAGATCGTGGAGCAATGAGGACCTGCCTTTCTGTCTTCCTGCAACCAAAATTTTATTGGCACCTTTTTTTCATTCACAAGAAATCTGCCGGAGTATCGATTCCGGTGCAGGATTCAAAGTGGCACTGGCACAATACCACTTCTTGATTTTTTCCAACCCCACTCGTACGGGTATCTTTGTTTTCCGTCGAGTGTTTTTAACTCTCAGTGGATGTTGTCGTGCAGCAGTTTTGGTGGGGGGTAGTAAGACAATGTTGGTTTTACTTTTGTACAATGAAGATACGTATTGCCCTTTATCTCAGATCGTTCAGGCTAATACCATGTTTTTTCCCATGCAGAACCATGAGGAACACGTTTTCTGCTTCAATCTGGGTCTGGTGGGCATGAGGATCTTCGAAAGCATTAGGGTAAGTTTTTCTACAAGACTTCGATGAATTTCAATTTCTCCTGATTTAACGAAGCAGAAGTGTGTTACACCCTCTTATCGCTTGCAGGAACAGGATATGGTCTTATAGGATTTTGTCAGCTGCAAGAGGACAATTGGAGAGGGGGTTTGAGATATATTTCCTTTTCCTGGTTTCAAACAGAAGACATCCTCTATATCAGAGCAACACAGGCCAATCTTAATCACCACCACTGTCAGATGTTGATTTGACGAAGCCAACATAAGAGCTGCTGTGATAATTAGGAAATCCGGACCTCTCATGAACAATACAAAGTGCTTCAAAACTGGGAACGCAAGTGTACGGTGACGTAGTTGGCCTTGGCTCCTCAGTGAAGGAGTTGAATAGAAGGAAAAAGGGGTTTTGAACCAGACGGAATGATATTTGCACATACTATAAAAATAAAATTGAGGAACAATAATAATAGCAACAATTCTAGAAATTTTGGTGATGGTAGTACTAATAGTCCTGGAGCAAGTTCATCTAATAGTACAAAAACCACAACAGGTTATATACCTAAAGCTATAGATAAATTAGTTTGTTGGATCTGTAGGTTACCAAACCATTCATCCAATAATTCTAGAGCAACAAGGACGATATTTCGTTTTCAATGTGGTCAACCTAACGTTGAAGTTTCTTACTGCACAAAATGTCAAAAAAAATGTGGAGGGGCGTAATTTTCAAGGGTCAAAATTATACCCATTCTAAGTTCAGACCCTCACATAAAGAAATTTTTAGACTACAATCTCAGCTACTTCTAGATGTTTCTAATTTTGCTAAAATCCTTAAAATGCAGGTTTCAAAAAGCTTTCACCCTTATTTGTTGCTTAGCCCAATGATAATAGGCCTTATATTAGTATAAAGATTTTCGAACAAAATATTTGTCGTTCAGGCAGATGCCTCAAATACTGGTTTATGCGGAGTACTCACTCAAATTATTGGGGAAGAAGAAAAAGTTATAGCATATGCATCCAGAACACTTCCTCGTACTGAAAGGAATTATAGTACTACGGAGAAAGAATAACTTGCCTAGTGTTTTTGTTCTGATAAGTTTAGGCCTCATATTGAAGGTACTAGATTCACAGCTAGAACAGATCACAACAGTCCATTGTGGCTGAACAATCATAAAAATCCCAGTGGCAAACTAAGCAAATGGGCTCTTTGCCTTAGGCAACATAGATTTGATTCAGTACATAGGAAGTGTTGTAAGAACATCATTCCTGATGCTTTGAGTTTAATTCCCCCAAATAATATGGATGATCTCGACCAAACCATACATAAATCTGTTTCTGTTGAATCCATTGCCTTCTGTAAAATCGATCCAGAGCAGGTGGATAGTTGGTATACCAAGTTTAGGAATGAAATCATCGAAGATTACGACGAATATCCTCAATGGGAAGTCGCGAATAATACCTTCAAATTCCCCCTCAAAACCAGATCTACCTGAGTGGAAAATATAAGTACCGAAAACACAGAGACGTGAAGTTATGAGCTCATGTCATGATCAACCTATTAGTGGACATTTTGGTTTCTTTAAAACTTTGAATAGAATACCGGAATTTTTTTATTGGTCAAGAATGAGGCAGGGCCTTATTAGGTTTGTTAAAAGTTCTCACATTTGCGCGGCTCAAAAAGCCCCCAATGATTCACCTATGGGTCTCATGGGTAAGGAGAAGATTATTGATCGTCCATTTCAACTCCTGGCAGTAGTTCTCATGGGTCCGTTTCCCTGATCCAAAAAGGGTCACAAGTGGATTCTAGCAGCAGTAGATTTTTTCTCCAAATATACTTTATTATTTGCACTACCTAATGCAACTGCTAATACAGTTAACGATATAATAGAAATCAAAATGTTTTGAGTATATGGAGGTCCTGAGTTTGTAATTGCAGATGATGGTAAACAATTTGCAGGAAATCAATAAAAATCCTCATGTAAACAGTATGAAGTCAAAAATATCTGGTTTACACCATTTTACTCACTACAATGCAATTCTACAGAATGATATAATCGAACTTATGGAACTACGATTCGCTGTTATGTAGAGTCGCATGACCCTTGGGATGTTCAACTGTCAAAAATTCAACAAGCAGTAAATACAGCGAAAAATGAATCCACTAATTAACCCCTTGTGTTTTAGTCTATGGACATCATATCCCTCTTTCTGGGAAGTTTTATGATCACTATCTAGGCTTACCTTCGTAACTCTAAAACATTCAACTTGAGAAAGAGAGGTATATAATTTTTTGTGGGTGATGAAGTTTGGCGTAGGAATAAAGTTTTATCAAACGCAGCAGACAAGGTCATGGCAAAGCTTGCCCCTAAATTCATTTTATCATTAATTTAAAAACATTATTTAAATCTAGTTTACGAGCTCAATAATCAAGATGGGACAAAAGCGGGAAATGGCACATGGAGGATCTGAAGCTTTATTATGATGTTGAATTCCAAGAGTTTGATGATGGCTCAAATAACCCCCCGTCTGATTAGTTTCAAATTACCCTATTCAGTTAGTTTTATGTCTAGTTGTTCTCTCGTATTGGGAGCGGCTATACTATTAGCCATTCAGTTTATATTATTTATATGTTGGTTTATTATATCAAGATACTCAGAAAACTTTTATTTTATAAGACATAACGATTTTGACATTTACCAATTATGACCTACTGAATTTGTTTCCTGCTTACAGGACGAGTGATACAAGCAGTTATCGAAGATCAGATAAAAGATATAACTAAGTGAACAAAGTATACATTTTCCTTGATAGGTTTGAATTTTTTCAAAAATAGTCTCGCGGGCAATGTAACGTTCACACTGTGTATATGTTACAAGTTGTATATAAATTACTAACAATGTAAACCCACATATAAATATATAATTATTATTATTCTCGTAGTTTAGGAAAGATATCTCAAGATGATAATAGTCTAACTACCTAATTCTGTATATATTAAATATCAAGGGCATTGTATCATGTATTTATATCTCTGGAGTAATTCTCCTTAACATTATATGGTAGATTTATTTAATAATGATGAGTATAATAACTCACAAGATAATTATTTATTTATTTTCACGGATTATTCATTCGGTTATTTTGGCAAGCTATTAATTCGTTTGTTAGACGATTATAGGCCCATCGATAGTTTTTAAGAAACGTGTCGTAGGTACGATAGAATCAGCTGATCTGATCAAAGCAGAGAAAACTTCGTTCGAGCAGTACGGCCTGACACTATAGGTATTGTCATTAAATATACTATTTTCCTTTCCTTCTCGAAAGATTGAAAATGAAAAGGATACCGGTTGAAGGTTGAGGTGAAAGTTTAAATTACCACGGAATTTGGTTGTCCGATTCTATGGTGGGAAAATTAAAGTGGAGGAGGTTTCCGGAGAAAGGTTTCTCTTTTACGCGGAGAAGGAATGGCTAGGCCAATCGTGTACTTTCATTTCTGCTGAGTAGTGGTTTTGAGAAAGTGGAGATTTGAATATAGTTTCTAGTGGTTATAGTTTAACCCACTAACGTAGTTTTGATGGTAACTATGTCGATGCGACTACACCTCTTACGAGATTGGAAATTATTATGGTTCTGCATGTAATTCACACCATGAGTTATCAATGGAGTATAACACAAGCTCAACTTTGATGATTAATGGATTCAAAGTGTGAATTTCTCTGTACATTTGAAACACCATTCTTTGAATGAAATTGAGAAATTCATCCTACCAACAGAAATAATTTTATAGTAAACATTTTAATATTTCATTTGTATGAACTCCCATGGTTCATTTAACCTCTGGCAAATTCGATTCTGAGCTCGTTTACTTTGTTATACAGTATAATCAAGAATATTGAAAACCAACTTTGATAATCAAGTCTAGAGCTACAAAACCGGGAAATACAAAAAATAAGTTATATATCGGTCAGGTACAAATCGTATGAATATTAAAGGGTTCTTGGTTCCTGGTAACGGTCAATTGACCTACAGGGCAATTAATTCATGGTTCAGGACTATCAGGAGGTCACATATAGACAATCGATGAAAGAAAATTGTATTTCGTGCCTAAAATAATTTATTAATTGTAGCAAAGCGCTTTCGACCGTTAGGTCATCATCAGTGCGTACCTGAAAGTAGGTACTATTGATAGAAAAAAGTTACTGAAAAGTTTTATTTTTGAGAAAGAAAATTGACATATTTCAAAAGTGAGGTTACTTACTCGTCAGGTGTACAAGAAGCCAGAAGGCCATGAAATATCTCATGATCAGTAAAAACTGTATAGGTTTACATAACATGTTGAAATGAGTATTCTAGGCCAGGATGACACTAGAGATTGAAATTTTCCTCTATTTTCTCATTTCTTGTAGGAAACCATTATTTTGGTGTGATAGCTGGACCCAAGTGACAAGATTGACAATTGACAGTGAACGATGAAGTAGAAAGACATGGAACACAAAATCATGGAGATATCAGAATCAAAAAAGGAATATCCCTGTCATACGAAAACACACTAGAAGATGATCAATCTAATGAGGACTGTCATCTGTCGAATATGTTCCAGTATTCCAAGGAAGACCAGACAAGACTCTCAATTCTCACATTTAAGTCATTGTAATTGAATATAAGTTCAAGGGAGAAGTCTAATTAGACTTGTCCTGATCAAAATAAACAATTAAATCATTATGATAGTGTCCATGGATAATGAATTTTGATTCTTCTTAATAAAAATAAAAATCCTTGTCCACCATGGCTCAGTTGAACCTCAACTGGGGTATGATACAAGTCTAAAGGGGACTAGACCCAACTTTCACAACTCCCACAGCTGGAGTAAAACAGAGCCTGAAAGGTGATAATCCAGAACCTGACTTGTGTTCTCAGTATGGAGAAAACTGAAAAGGAGGCTGGCAAATTGCAAAGACATACAAGTGAAATCATCATAGAGAATGGAAATTGAAAATTATTAGCATGATTAACAAGAAAACTAAAATGTAAGTTATGGCAAAAGGCTAAGGAAGGTGAATATTTAATTTAAACGTCTATGAAGTGGAATATAGGATCTATTTAAATTGACTTGCGTGTTGAGACAAAGGTTATTGTTGAGTATTTCTGTACTAATGTGTAAATCCTCAAGAAAATCTAATCTATTATAATTTTTGGACCTAACTTCATGTAGGATCTGTGAATTTCTATTTGGACTAAAATTATGATTGTTAAATCTTAAGTGATGGCCGAAGGCAGAAACTTTATTACTATTTAAATGTTCCAAAATACGAACTTTCAAAGGTCTACAAGTTCTACCAATGTAGGCTGCATCGCAGTCTTCACAATTTAACTTATATATACCACTTTTGGAAAGTTTGTCAATTTTGTCTTTTGTATTGACCAAAAAGCTACTCAAGCTATTGTTGGTTTTGGAAGAAATTTTAATGTTGTCGAAGTTACTTTTGATGCAACTAGCTACTTCGTAAGAAATGTTGTTGTTTAAAAAAGGAATTGAAAGAAATTTGTCGATTGAATTTGATTTTGGATAAGGTAAGTTATGTTCATTTTTATATTTAATTTTTTGTATCAAAGTGTTAATAATGCTAGGATCATAATCATTGTTGGAAGCTATTCATTTCAAAAAATTCAATTCTTTTTGATACTCAACAGTAGAAAGTGGTACATTTAAAAGTCTGTGGATGTAACAATAGAAAGCAGCCATTTTATGCTGATGGGGATGATTCGAAAAACTGGGTATCACATGATCAGTTTGTGTAGGTTTTCTGTAGATATTGAAATCTACAGAGTAAATATTTTTATGTATTGTAAGATCTGATAAAATTATTTAATTATTTGATTCTATTTCTAAGGTAAATTTTATGTTAGGGTGTATTTGATTAATTTTAGTTAATAAATTTTGAGCAGTCTCAATATTACCATTTACAAACACTAAACAGTCATCCACATATCTGTACCAATGTAGGATTTCGGGATTAATATCCGTGACAATGAATTTCTTTTCTAAATTGTTCATGAAAATTTCTGCTAAAGAAGGAGATAAACAACTACCCATAGCAAGACCTTCGGGTTGCTGATAGTATTTTTCATTAAATATAAAAAAATCTTGTGAATGGCAAAAATTCAAAATGGTTAATATAAAAGTAGTACAATTGTCATCAACTTTTGCAAGACTCAGAACCTCGTTGACTAGTGGTAAAGTCCCCATTTTTGGAACCGAAGTGAAGAGACTGCTAACATCAAATGAAATCATTAGGCAATCTTGGGGTAGATCTGAATTCGTAAGTTTATTAATCAAATCTAAAGAATTACTTACCGAAAATGTAGGTTTGAAGTTAGTTAACTGTTTTATAAGTTTGTAAATGAAAGAGGCTAGAATTTAAACTGGAGTATTGGTGAAACTCACTACTGGCCTTATCGGTATGTCGATCTTGTGGATCTTTGGAAGTCCATACAATCTAGGAGTGACTGGATTGCTATAAATTAATGAAAAAGGAGCAGAATGTTCTTTGAAAAATTCCGAATTAATCTTCAACTGAATTTTAAGTTTTTTGATGAAAGTGTTAAATGGATTTGAAGTTAGGAGTTTGAAATCGTGCTCTGAGAGAAAATTATCTACTTTTTCAATGTAGTCTGATTTATTTAGAATCACTGTACAAGTACCTTCATCTGCTTTTGAAAATATAATGTTGTGATCTTTAATTTTGGTTTTTATCTCCTTAAGAATAGAGTGAGAATTTTTGTGAATGTGAGTGTTGAAATTTTGTTTGCTACGTTTAATTTTATATAAAAAATTGTGAATATCATTACGAATAGTCTTTTCGACAGTATAGTCATGTGAGAGTTGTTCAATCACAACGTCTACTTCTACTGCAAATTCCAAAAGGTTTCTTTCAGAAACTTGGTTACCCAAAGCAAATTTGAGCCCCAATTTCAATAAGTCCCTTCTCATCATCGAACACAATGTCAGAAAGATTGAAAGATTGAAAATTGAAATTTGAAAATATCTTTGTATTTTCCTGTTTGTTTTTCCACAAATTGTGTTTCTGGTTGATCAAACCTGTGAGTTTTTTGTTCACTAAAGAATCTTTCTGACATTGTGTTCGATGATGACGAAATGGACTTATTGAAATTGGGGCTCAAATTTGCTTTGGATAACCAAGTTTCTGGGAGAAACCTATTGGAATTTGCAGTAGAAGTAGACGTTGTGATTGAACAACTCTCGAATGACTATACTGTCAAAAAGACTATTCGTAATGATATTCACAATTTTTTATATAAAATTAAACGTAGCGAACAAAATTCCAACACTCACATTCACAAACATTTTCACTCTATTCTTAAGAAGATAAAAACCAAAATTGAAGATCACAACATTATATTTTCAAAAGCAGATAAAGGCAATTGTATAGTAATTCTAAATGAATCAGACTACATTGAAAATGTAGATAATTTTCTCTCAGAGCACAATTTCAAACTCCTAACTTCAAATCCATTCAAGAATTTCATCAAAAAACTTAAAATTCAGTTGAAGATTCATTCGGAATTTTTCAAAGAACATTCTGCTCCTTTTTAATTAATTTATAGCAATCCAGTCATTCCTAGATTGTATGGACTTCCAAAGATCCACAAGATCGACATACCGATAAGGCCAGTAGTGAGTTTCACCAATACTTCAGTTTCAATTCTAGCCTCTCTCATTTACAAACTCATAAAACAGTTAACCAACTTCAAACCTACATTTTCGGTAAGTAATTCTTCAGATTTGATTAATAAACTTACGAATTTAGGTCTACCCCAAAATTGCCTAATGATTTCATTTGATGTTAGCAATCTCTTCACTTCGGTTCCAAAAATGGAAACTTTACCACTAGTCAACGAGGTTCTGAGTCTTGCAAAAGTTGATGACAATTGTACGTCTTTCATATTAACCATTTTGAATTTTTGCCTTTCACAAGATTCTTTATATTTAATGAAAAATACTATCAGTAACCCGAAGGTCTTGCTATGGGTAGTTGTTTATCTCCTTTTTTAGCAGATATTTTCATTAACAATTTAAAAAAGAAATTCATTGTCACGGATAATAATCCTGAAATTCTGCATTGGTACAGATATGTGGATGACTGTTTAGTGTTTGTAAATGGTAATATTGAGACTGCTCAAAATTTATTAACTAAAATTAATCAAATACACCCTAACATAAAATTTACCTCAGAAGTAGAATCAAATAATAAAATAAATTTTTTAGATCTTACAATACATAAAAATATTCACTCTGTAGATTTCAATATCTACAGAAAACCTACACAAACTGATCATGTGATACCTAGTTTTTCGAATCATCCCCATCAGCATAAAATGGCTGCTTTCTATTGTTACATCCACAGACTCTTAAATGTACCACTTTCTACTGTTGAGTATAAAAAAGAATTGAATATTTTGAAACAGATAGCTTCCAACAATGATAATGATCCTAGCATTATTAACACTTTAATACAAAAAAATAAATATAACTTATCTTATCCAAAATCAAATTCAATCGACAAATTTGTTTCAATTCCTTTTTTAAACAACAACATTTCTAACAAAGTAGCATTAAAAGTAACTCTGACAACATTAAAATTTCTCTCAAAACCAACAATAGCTTGAGTAGCTTTTTGGTCAATACAAAAGACAAAATTGACAAACTTTCCAAAAGTGGTATATATAAGTGAAATTGTGAAGACTGCGATGCAGCCTACATTGGTAGAACTTGTTGACCTTCGAAAGTTCGTATTTTGGAACATTTGAATAGTAATAAAGTTCCTGCCTTCGGCCATCACTTAAGATTTAACAACCATAATTTTAGTCCAAATAGAAATTCACAGATCCTACATGAAGTTAGGTCCAAAAATCATAATAGATTAGATTTTCTTTAAGATTTACACATTAGTACAACAATAACCTTTGTCTCAACACGCAAGTCAATTTAAATAGATCCTATATTCCACTTCATAGACGCTTAAATTAAATATTCAACTTCCTTAGCCTTTTGTCATAATTTACATTTTAGTTTTCTTGTTAATCATGCTAATAATTTTCAATTTCCATTCTCTATGATGATTTTACTTGTATCCCTTTGCAATTTGCCAGCCTCCTTTTCAGTTTTCTCCATACTGAGAACACAAGTCAGGTTCTGGATTATCACCTTTTAGACTCTGTTTTACTCCAGCTGTGGGAGTTGTGAAGTTGGTTCTAGTTCCCATTAGACTTGTATCCTCCAGTTGAGGTTCAACTGAGCCATGGTGGACAAGGATTTTCATTTTTATTAAGAAAAATTCACATTCATTGTCCATGGACACTACCATAATGATTCAATTGTTTATTTTGATTAGGACAGGTCTAATTATACTTTCCCTTGAACTTATATTCAATTACGATGACTTAAATGTGAGAGTTAAGAGTCTTGTCTGGTCTTCCTTGGAATACTGGAACATATTTGACAGATGACAGTCCTCATTAGATTGATCATCTTCTAGTGTGTTTTCGTATGACAGGGATATTCCTTTCTTGATTCTGATATCTCCATGATTTTGTGTTCCATGTCTTTCTACTTCATCGTTCACTTGTCAATTGTCAATCTTGTCACTTGGGTCCAGCTATCAGACCAAAATAATGGTTTCTTACAAGAAATGAGAAAACAGAGGAAAATTTTAATCTCTAGTGTCATCCTGGCCTAGAATACTTATTTTAACATGTATGTTATGTAAACCTATACAGTTTTCACCGATCATGAGATGTTTTATGGTGTTTTGGCTTCTTGTACACCTGACGAGTGAGTAACCTCACTTTTAAAATATGTCAATTTTCTTTCTCAAAAATAAAACTTTTCAGTAACTTTTTTCTATCAATAGTACTTACTTTCAGGTACGCACTGATGATGACCTAACGGTCGAAAGCGCTTTGCTACAATTAATAAATTATTTTAGGCACGAAATACAATTTTCTTTCATCGATTATATCGATACGTGCACACAGTCACACTTTCACATATAGACAACTCAGATTGCTGATGGGTCCTACCAGAGGAATGATTTGCTGTGTTCCTGCGGACATCCAGATTAATAGCACAGTTGGTGTATAATTATTACTACCGCAGGATTATCAAGGTCAGACCGTTCTGGAATATTTTTGGTAACTCGTTTTGAGTTGAGTTGTTTGTACAAATTGCGTTGTCGGTTTAAATTCCGTTGTCTATTCAAATTGCGTATGGATTTATTCACTGAACTTTTGATTCAACTTTATTGTGTTGATGTTCTTCAAATGTATGAACATAATTGATAATGTTACAGTGTGTACTATTTCGAAATTGGGAAATACCCATTTTTTTATTCATATGATTTCTACGGAATTCCAAGGAATATATTACATAACATATTAACCTTCTCGTCAATGTGAAATTGTAAATATGATTATAGTAACGATACTGCTGTTTTTATGAAGTTGATGTTCACATATCAACATTATTTTAGATTTGAGGAAGAGCCTGTATCGATACTATACTTTCAAACGTAACCTAATGATCGTACAGTAGATGAAATATTGAAAACTTTTTTTTGTACCCGAATATCTATTTGTGATTTTTATAATGTGAGATACCACATTATTGTGATAATTGGAAATACATTAGATATTTTGAGCAACCAGAGTTTGATTTCTAAATGAACCCATCCACAGAGTATTTCTAAATTGCCATAATTTATATGTTTGTTTTAATCTACAAGTACACAGTTTCAGTAGGTTATTTCTCTTAAGTTTCATGTTCAACTGAGTGGCGCCCAAAAGAAATAAGAAAAAGTGTCACAAAATAATAATATTTAACATCATACTAAAAATCTGGTAGGGCCAGTTCCCACACGAGTCTCTTGTTCTGAGTAAATTAGCCGAGGGAGAATAAAGTAACATCTTGCCGCTACAATACGTTGAATACAATGTGATTTTGAAAATCCTTTTTTTCAGTACTGGAGATGCCACAACAGTTGAAACCAGTCTACATTGTATTCACACTGCAAGGAATTTACTCAATGAGTATATATATTAATAAATTCGAGTTTTGGAGTGGAGAAAGTGGGTTTTTGCGGAGACATCCGAAATACGTCAATTTCTAACTCGCGCTTGAGTTCGTAGGAATTTGTAAGAGATCGTAATGTTCCCGAGTAAACAGTGAAAAATCGTCAAAAAATGGGACTTTTTTTACATTTATTTTCAATGTTTTGTGACGAAATTTTGTTATCAAACCTCAAATTCGGATTCAGCAGCCCAAAAAACATAAATAATTAATAAATCAAAACTACCTCACAACTTTCCCGCTAGGTGTCCCTTTGAACAGAAATTGACTGTATTAATAGGAAAAAAGTACTTTTGCTATCTTCAGGCACTCTGAAAACTACATTGATATTCATTCATGACTGGTAATTGTGGAAACGAGTGGAAACTCACTAGAAAAGTATGCATAGATTCTCGACTGGATTAATTTATGAGAGAAAAAGCTCATTTGTTCGAGAATTGAAAATGTTGATATTTTATGAAAAAAAATACAATAATGAAAATGTAAGATAGATGCAATGGTAATTTGTTTTGGAAGATTCATTCCAAGTTAGTCATGACCAAGTTCAGAAAAAAATTATTCGTTATATGTGACAGAACCGTAATTAAAATAGTGAGTTATGTATGTGTGATGTGTTAGCTCTTATGCATTTCTATGAGTGTCTCTGCATTATGGATTAAGAAACAGATTAAGGAATATTATTTGTTAAAATTTTTTTCTTCATCAATAATTTTATGGCTTCATTAATTTCCAAGTTATATATGTAGCACCTCTATAATAGATGTGAGTCGCTTTCACGTTCCTAGTCGATGATATGATTGGCAAATGGAAAGCAAGCGTTGGCAGTGTTGCTGTTTCAATACCTTTGAATTTGTTTTACCGTGCATTTTCAAAATGCTACATCACTCACACAATAGTTTATTATATAAGAAATATGAATATGAATTACTCTTTGCCTCATTGCATAAGTGCCTAAGTATATCATCCTCCTCTTTCTATGCAAGGAACTTTTACTTCTAGAAAACTGTTATTATATCTTCAATAACAGCAGGGGTTGAACCGTCTGATTTCCCTCTATATACGATCAACATTTCTCAAATGAGGTATACTTTGCCTTCAAGTAGCCATATGAAAAAGTTTGAAGGGGTTAGGTCTTGAGACTTCAGGGGCTAAGCAAACTACAGAATCCTTCCACAGTCTTTTTTCCGATAAAACATTGTCAATCATATGTGTGTTGATTGATCCGTTGCTGGAGTCTTTGTTATGTCATTCCAATAAAGCTTTTTCCACAATCAATGCAATGTGATTCATATCATATGTAAGGTTAGATTTTTGAAGAGTTGGGGTTACGTCCGTCAATTTTGAAGATAGCTAAGCAACTGTGTGAGTGCTGTAAAAAGCTAGTTTAACCAATTTGTTGTCTCTTTTCATGAGACTGCCTATTATTTATGAAAGTCTACATGATTTTGGTCTACCATATTTTGTTTCTTTTTGTTCATGTGTTTTGAATATATAACTCATCAGCTTGATGGGATAATTGTTATTTTTCAAAATTTTCTTAATTTCATTTTTGTTTCCAACCACATATTCCGGATTACCCAGATTTTCAGCTCTATTTAGTAAGTTTTTCATAGTGCTTATTTTTCTGAAAAATGATGATCAGATAACAAATTCAATACCCGTCCAGAGCTGTTGAGTTTTCTATACCAATTTGTGGCATGTTTTCTATCACTCTTTCTGAAGACTATGACATCAAGGAATGGGTTATGATTATTTTCATGGTAAATTTCATTCTGGGGTGGAAGCCATTGAATGTATCCAACAGCTTTCGGGTCTCAGGTCGTCTATCTATAAGTTTAAAAAGGATATATCAAACGAGAGTTTCATTTCTGTGTCTGTGATTAATTCATTCATTATCAAATTAGCAAGTACCGGGCTGACAAGATTGCCCATAGCAGACCCGTCAAGTTGTTTAAACAATTAACTATTGGAATAGGATGTGAATATATATTATATAATATTTATGATCATTTTTCTTGAAATGGTTGTATAAGCTGAAATAAAATTCAAATTTTTCTTCTTAACTTTCAGAACTAGTTCTTCAGGAATACTCTTGAACAATGACAATACATGGAGCGATATTTGTATATACCCCTCAGGGATAACGACAGTTTGTGCAAATTTTACGAAATCAAATGAATTGGATATATTGAATTGGAAGGTTGTGGTTATGTTGTTAACAATGTTATGTGAAAACGCAGTTATATTATAAGACAAACTGCTAATGAAGCTGACAATAAGTCTTGAGGCCATGTTTGATTTGTGTGTTTTTCAATTCATATAGTTTTGGGATGATCGGGTTTTTTTTTTTGGCTTATGCATCTACATTTTCAATGATGTGGATCAAGAAGTTATCTAAGAGG
This sequence comes from Gonioctena quinquepunctata, assembly GCA_018342105.1. Lineage (NCBI taxonomy): Eukaryota > Metazoa > Arthropoda > Insecta > Coleoptera > Chrysomelidae > Gonioctena > Gonioctena quinquepunctata. The sequence continues at coordinate 70,882 of JAFIRS010004850.1, forward strand.
TTGTTTGCTTGGGTTTGAAATTATTTTGTTGGGTCTTTCATGATTTCTTTGTGAGGTTTTTGACCTTTCAATAATTCTTCGATTTCGACCGAGAATTATTGAAAGATCTCATCCTTGATGTCATGGTGTTCAGAAAAAGTGATGGAAAACTTTCCACTAATTAGTATTGAAAACACAAAAGCTCTGGACGGATCTTGAATTTATTATCTAATCATCATTTCTCACACAAAATAAGCCCCATAAAAACATTCTACATAGAATCTGAGTATTGAAAAAAACAGTTACCCCATATAACTGATAAATAAAATATTGAAAACACATGAACAAAAAAAAAGTAGAATAAAACCATGTGGGCTTTCAGAAAAAATAGGCAGTTTCATGGAAAAAAACAACAAATTAGTTGAACTAGCTTTCTACAACACTCACACAGTAGCTTCACCATTTTCAAAATCAAAGAACGTAACCCCAACCCTTGAAAAATTCAACCATATATATATATATATATTGTTCCCTCTTAGCTCAATTTGAAATTTGTAAAATCAAAATTATACTCACAGATATTTCGTTGGTGAGACTTTTCCTTGGCTTACAAGTCCAATTTTTGTTCACTGGGTAAACATGGTTGGGAAGGAAAGTTGGGATAAGGAAGTATGAGCAATTTCACAATTTCGTCAATCGAAAGGACCAGCTAGCCGAACCTAGCACCGTTACAGAGTTTTTAGAACAGATAAAAAACCGCCGAAACCTGTACAGCCCGATGTGCACTTACTTTTTAGATGGTGCTGAATTATTATTTTTCCACTCTCTCGCCAGCGGAGAGATACAATGCTGCCGGACTGTGTCTATAGTTTTCCTTTACTTAAATAAATATAACAAAGGGCGAGAACATACCCCCGACCTTGAAAAACGTTTATTTTTCAGCGCATTTGAAAAAAAATAAAATAACACTCAGGTGCTTAAATAACCAAAATTAATAAATTATAGCATTATCATTAATATCTACACTCTAGATAAATGACCCATTTCCAGACCATCTGGAAATAAAAAGAAAAAAGATATAAATAATTTCTAATTAAAATCCCATTAAGTGAACAGGCTCTTTCTTACTGTGAGGGCAGTGGACACAACTTTACCACCGGTCGCGTAAAAATGCCTTTGCTCGTTTTTAAAGTTACGTTACGCACAACCCCGTCGCTACCCGGATGAACCGCGGTAACTACAGCTAACGGCCAATGCAATGGAGGTGCGTTGTCCGTTTTCAAAATTACCACAGTTCCTACCGCGATATTAGGGTGTTGCTTATTCCATTTTTTACGAATTTGTGAACTACTTAAATATTCCAACCTCCAACGGTTCCAAAAATCTTGAACCATTCGATCGACCAGTTGAAATCTGTCTAACCGGTTGACAGGAATATTATCGACCTTTCCAGAAGGAAAACCGCGTAGAGGAGCCAATGTCAAAAAATGTGCGGGAGTTAAAGCCTCTGGGGCAGTTGGATCCGCTGATAACTGGCACAAGGGCCGTGAATTTAAAAGTGCTTCGATTTCCGTCAACAATGTTGAAAATTCTTCGTAGGTTAGTAACTGGTCTCCGATGACCCGGTAAATGTGATTTTTGACGGCCTTGACATTACTTTCCCATAAACCTCCTTGTTCGGGTGCGGAAGGGCTATTGAAATGCCACTCGATTCCTTGAACCCCAAGCTCCGTTTCGAACGCACTAATATATTCTGGAGAATTAACAAAGTTATTGATATCCGCAAGAACCGATTTAGAGCCGACAGAATTGGTGCCTCTATCCGAATATAGAGCACACACAGGACCTCTCCGAGAGATAAACCTTTTAAATCCCTGTAGAAAATGATTAGTGGACAAAGAGCTAACCAGCTCTAAATGTATTGCCTTGACAGCCATACAAATGAACAGACTCACATAACCCTTATATATTAGAGAATTTTTCCGCCTGCCTAAA
>JAFIRS010004851.1:0-72841 GCA_018342105.1 Gonioctena quinquepunctata
CGTTGGATACAAAATCTGATTATGTCAAAAAGAGGATAATTTACTGTCGAATAAAAAACTCCTGTGACATTTTTTAATAATATTCGAAATAAAGTGGGAAAAAAAAGAAAAATCAAAATGACAGAATTTACTTTTCTTATGATATCTCAATAACCGGCCCTGATAATCTCGATTCGTTTGAACTGCTCAACAATGCTTCTATGAATGCAACTTTTTCTCCATTTGAACGACCTTCTAACTCTTATGGTTTAAAAGTTACCAATACAATCCCATTAAAAAAGTGACCACTCTGTATATATATATATATATATATATATATATATATATTAACCTGTGAATGACGAGTGTATAATGCCATTTTAAAACGAATTACAGTGGTTAAAAATTCGAAAAAAAAGTTTGAAAAAATTAAAAAACCCATTTTTTTATGAAATCAGTCCAAATTTTGTAAAACGCGAAACAGCGAAGTTTTGGTAAAACATGTTTTTTCATTTTTTTTTTCTGGCTTATTAATGACCTTTCGTAAAAATTTCAAAGGGAAAATCTATTTATTTTTTTATGGACTATCAACGGTTAGCGGATGTGCAAGAGGGTCGATTACACCCTGTATATGCCTAGAAATCCATTATGGATTTCAATTCCATTTTGTACTCACTTGGGTTATTGTTTTTCGAATCCAATTCACTCTTTCGATCCTGCATTACGCCGAATGGAATTCTACTACGATTAGAGGATTGTCGATCCTTAGTGTATTTAAAAGCTCTTATAGGATTGTAATAAGCCGGACTCAAGTCCACCTGAAACACATATCGGTGAAATAATGTTAAAAACGAGTTCATCAAGTTATTTATCAAAATGTTATCGTTGAAATTTATGTCACGCGTAGTGTGGAAATAATCTTTGATGAAACAGTGAAAAATTTTGTATACAGAAATGATTCGTCGTGACCTAAAGCTCGTAAACACGTTGTTTTAATTCTTGTTGCGATTCATTTGGAACTAGTGTTGTAAGATAATTGAAATTTTTATCACAAAAATCGCAGTTACACTACAATCAGTCAAAGATCATGGATACAAATCTCACCAGTAACTGACCAGAATTAAAACAATACTGTCTATGCCTCTGCTAATGACTAATTCTTTTGTTGAAACCTAGGTAAACAAATTCTCAGTAAAGATCAGGATCACATTGTAATTAAAAGTGCATTAAATACCGGTTTTTCCGTTTTGAAAGTCCCATAATACTATCATTTAATGCCCAAATATCCATTAAAGAAAATTTGTTTGAATTATATTGTATCGTTTGCTTTTCTCAAAACGTTCAGTTTCACTAATCTGCACACAGTAATATGAAATATAACAGTATTGCATTTGAATCTGGTGAAATGTACACTAGTGAGGTTATGATACTGCCATAATGATAATAATAATAACGTTTATTCATCCCGAGAAACATACTTGTTTATGAAGGGACAAAGATAAAATGAAACATATCAAATAACAGTCAAAAGATTTATAGCAGTTAAATCAGTATCGAGCGCTGAATGTAAAAAGTATTTTATAGTTGAAATAAATCATGAAGGGATAGTTGACAAAATGTATTTCTCCAGTTCATTTTTGAATTTTGTTATGATATCAATATTTTTTATATTTTTAACCGACGAAACCAAAAAGGAGGAGGTTTTCTAGTCGACCCGTATTTTTTTTTCCATAATTTTTTGTTATGTATGATCACGCATAACTTTTTACTGATACGTCCGATTCCGATAATTCTTTTTTCAGTGGATAGGGTGTACCTCGAATTTGGTCCCATTTGAATTTAAAAAATGAAATCCACCCCTAAGGGTAGCAAAATGAAGGATATTGATCACTCACCCTCTGAATTCTGGTCTGTTAACCGATTCTATCAGGCATATCTTTGTACTGGGTTCTTCGATTTGGATGTTTTTTTTTAATAGATAGGGTATACCTTATATTTGGATTTCGAAAGGAATTAGCCACCCTTACGGGTAGAAAAATAGGGGATAATTGATTTTTCACTAGTGAACATTGACACACACATACGTAGTTGACAATGACAGATCGCTACTGACATTATTCTTGTTCCACATCCGACAAAATCAGTATATTTTATGAGAGGATGGAATGATATACGAAGTAATGAAATAAACCAACCAGAACAACGAAAATAATTTATATTACAACAAATAGTAAAAGTAGATAATCATATTATTTAACTGGTAATAGTTGAAGTAAGGTGGGTAAGTAAGTATTTTGGAAGTAATCAAAAAACAAGTAGGTAGTAATTGGTAGATTTTAGCCAAAAAAAATTGAAAACTGAAAACTTTTTAACAAGAAATTAAACCGACGAAATACGGAACTAAAGTAAATTAAAACTTTTAATCAGAATTAAAACCCACGAAAATCACTGAAAGCAAAAATAAAATAAACCTTCTTAGTCTAAATGATAATTGAGCTCCTAAACTAATGTAAGTAACTGATTTTGAGTCGTCGCCAAACAAACTAGCAATTGAATTAGGTGAAGCGTAAAATGATGGCAGCGAGATGCACGGCTTCGTTTTGATGACTTCTTTCATAGATAATGATCTTCGATAATTGTTTGTTTGGCGCCGACTCAAAATCAGTTACTTACATTAGTTTAGGAGCTCAATTATCATTTAGACTAAGGTTTATTTTATTTTTTGCTTTGCAGTTGATTTTTTCGTCGGTTTAATTTTTTGTTAAAAAGTTTTTATTTAGGTAAACTTTTATAATAAATTATTTCACGATAATATAACGATTTTTTTTCAAACTGTTTTTATTTGATTACACTGTCTTGTGTGATATTTATGACAATCAGAATTTACACTGAATGTGAGATTACAATGCTCATTATTTTTTTTTGTGAGATGGATAAAAATACATATTTCATTACGGAATCTTTGATTCTCCACCTCAAGATATTATTTGAATATATTTTGATTATGGGCACATTTTCATAACTGTCTGACGAAAAGAATCGAAAATAAACTTTTAATTTAGTTTATTTATAATTTAGAAATGTCATATGTCCATTGCAGAATAAGGAAACAGAAGAGACACTTTCTGTCTAATCTAACCATGTTACAGAATGGGGAAACAGAAGTGACACTTATGAATAAACGCTATCAGCAAAGATATGTATGGTTCTATGATTAGGAAGAGTTCTGTGGATCGGTCATTGGAACACAGCGTTAAATATTAACAGGAAGTTATGAAAAAATTTATGTGTGAAGGTTTGATATATTTATTGTGGATGAAGGAAGTTAGAATTCGTCCATATCTGTACCTGGCTTCACTGAATTAACTAGTTAATTGTGATAGATAATTAAATTATACCATACAAAGAAGAAGAACAGCTTTGCCATGCTGCGAAGAATTTGTTTTGTGTTAGTCATTCACAAAAAATAACTTTATTTTTATCGTGAATTTTTCAGTTCACAGAAAAATATTTCTATTCAATATTCAATTGAGAATGTTGCCCTTTTCAACATGAATACCCCACAAGAGGTTATCTTGAACGTTGGAAGATAGTGACTAAAGTTTATCTTTCAGTCGCAGATAATTCCACATCTGATTTTAGGAACATCCTATTCATATTTTCAAACAAATCAAAGTGAAACTGTTTTTTGAGGATCATAGTTTTTATTTGCGTGATCCTGCATCCGTTTCGCCTGTCAGGAACTTGTCTATTGATTTTTTCACGTTGCCTTGCTACTCCTTCCTCATCAAAGCAACACGAAATAAAATAATTCGTTTCCGAACAATAACATCGAAACCACAATAACGTCTTCCATAATCTTCAACACATTTCAGAAGTGGCCCTTCACTCACACGCGCGTAAAGAGACCGAGAATGGAAAGGCTTCACCGAAAATTGAAAACCATAAACGGAAGTGTGTGAAGTGGTTAGAAAACGTCATGTAGTTTGATCAAAAGGCCCGGACGCGATACAATCAGAGGCTAGACAATAAATTTCAATTAACAGCCTCGTTCCATGCCAAACATTGTCGCTTAGCTACTTGTTTATTATTTACCACCCTTCGAAGTGGGAGACGGGCTAGGAATTCATTACACACCCTCAGGGGGCAGTGGCGTAACACGTTAACTCTTTGAACTTGGAGAAATAACACAAAGGTTTTTGATGCCACTCGGAATATGGTTAACTTGAATAATAAACAGTGCAAAAAAAGTTTCTAGAGTGGATGTGTAAATGGGAACGTCATTAGTCTCCAAATTTCGGAAAGAGATTTACACGATTATATGTAATTCAATGTTCATCGAGGTTTGAGCTAAGGAAGTGGTTGTTTTCTATTTAACCAATCTATGGTACAGTTTTTTTTTATTGATAATCCTCGGAATAATCTTTGCATATCTTGAAATTAATTTCTTCGAACCGAAACATCCGTACTCCTCACGTTATAATACGATGAAGTAACATATAGAATAATTGGTTACAAAATTCGATGGATATTGCCATTATCTTCTTTTTGTTAGACTTGGCCAAGGGTTAACCAGATGGACTACCTGTGAAGTAATCATGTAAGCTTTGGTCGTCATAGAGACATACGTCAATAAACAACTAGACAAGAAGGTACCAATGTACTAACGAGAATAAAGGTTTACTTCTCAAGTATTATTCTTTCACATGGTGTCAGGTGTAAGAGAAATATGTGAACTTTAGAAAAACAAAAAGAATATTCTCGAGATACAGGAAGATGAGTCCAAACCTGACGATCATGATTGCAGGGAGGATCCCAATGAACATCATTCTATTGATTTATACGTGAGTGAAGTTAGGAAAACACAAATTGAGCGTCAACAAGTCTGGTATGAGTATATCATCGTCAATGGTTTGAAAATCGAGATAAAATTAGATGGAGCAGAAGTAAATTGTTTACCATTAAAAATTTTCTCGAAACTTCAAGATGTAAATATGCAACAAAAAAATATCATGATTTTAGGGTTCGAAAATTAAACCTTCGGGTATTGCCAGATTGAATTGTATTATAAAAGAGGTTAGGAAAATTGTTGAATTTCTAGTAGTCGATGTTGATTCTGGACCAATTCTAGGATTAAGTGACTGTGTTAATGAGATATGATATTCTGAATCATTCATTGAAGTCTGAAAATGATTTATTCAGTCATTATTCCGATTTATTTACTGGTACATGAAATTTTCCTGGAACATATCATATACATTACAAATCTGATGCCATTCCAGTAGTTAATCCCCCCCGACGAGTCCCTCACGCCCTATTAGAAAAACTGAAAAAAACACTGGAAAGATTGGAAGGTGGGGAGCAAAAATGAGTGGTGAGTTGCGCTTATGTCTGAACCCGAAGGACTTGAATAGTGCTGTTAGAAGGGAATTATATCTCATCCCTAAACCAGAAGATATAATCGCACAATTGACAGTTATGGTTTTTTCAGGTTTTGACATGAAAGAAGGGCACATAAAGCTAGACGAGGAAAGTGCGGATTTATGTACTTTCAATATACCATTTGCGCGATATCATTTAAACCGGCTTCCATTTGGGATTTCATCATCCCCCGAAGTTAACATGGACATATTTGGGGATCTACCAGGTGTTTTCATTTATTTTGATGATATAGTCATCTGTGGCAAGAATGAACTTGAACACGATCAAAACCTAATCAATTTTCTAGAACGGGCAAAACAATTCGGAGTCAAACTCAGTGAAAACAAAATTCTGAAGTTTGTGAAGTCAGGTATTGCGGATATGTAATTTCAAAAAATGAGGTCAAGTTAGATGACAAATATATCAAAGCTGTTACATTTCTTGAATATCCATCTGACAAAAAATCTTTGGAAAGATTCTTGGGGTTTTTGAAATATCCAACGAAATTAATTCCCAATCTATCACAAATAACTGCCCCTCTTCGAGATCTATTAAAGAAAGATGCTGTTTTTAAATTCGATAAAATACATAATAAAGCTGTTGATAAAATTGAACTGATAGTCAAAAGCACCTAATTTGAAAAAATGTAATAGTAAGGAGCCCCCTTGCCAGAAACTGGTGAAAACGAAATATACGATGAAGACAAAATTGTACACTTAGCTTCCAAATATACCGAAAAGAATTGGTCACGGGAAAAAATTTATATTGAGCTAGAAAATTTCAGGAAAATTAGTAATGATATTTCTACATACAAAAAAAAACTTTTTTTGAATGACAAGTTGATTGTTCCTTCTCCATTGAAACAAAAAATTCTATTTTCACTCCATGAAAATCATTTTGGAGAAAATAAAACCAAAGCTAGAGCAAGAAGTGTTTTTTATTGGCCTAAAATATCAAGTGAAATTGCTTAAAAACAATAACATCAAAGTCCAAGATCATATATAGTGGAAGATGACTCAGGAAAAATACTAAGAAGAAACAGAAAACTACTTAAAACCTCATCTTCCGATTTCAGTAAACCATCTGATGAAAGCTCTGAGGGCTCCGGAAGATCTGAAGGAAGGGTATCTAGAACGATTAGGAAACCTGTCAGATTTGATGATTATTTTTTGAGCTAAATTGATGTTCAGTAAAATTAATTAATTAATAATGAATGATTCAGTTCGAGTAATCTGCTTTCATGTTGTCCTAATTCTGTTTTTTTATGTTGTCCTAATTTGGTTTTCACTTGTATTTTTTTTAAATTGTTTCTGTTCTAAACCTTTTCATTTGTGGAAGGATGTGAAGTAATCATGCAAGCTTTGTCGTCATAGAGACAGACGTCAATAAACAACTAGAACTTCGAAGAAGGTACCAATGTAGTAACGAGAATACAGGTTTACTTCTCAAGTATTATTCTTTTACACAACCGCTCCAGAGAAGTGAAGGTATTCGGGGCGCAACAGGGAAATGATGGTTACGAAGGATTTTCTGCATCGACAAATATTTTTTTTTCGATCTATCGAAGGCTTTTGACACGGTATCTTCGTAACCCATAAGACAGCTGCACTTGGTTTTCCAGAAAATGTTTTAACTTGGTTGAAATCATATATGGAAAACCGTTGTATGACTGTCAAATATGATACAGTAACGTCGAGTGAACAAAATGTTGAAATGGGTGTACCACAAGGTTCGGTTTTGGGTCCATTATTATTTGTGCTATTTGTTAATGACTGCCACTTAACTATGTTTGCTGATGACACTACGATCACAGTTACAAGTTCTAATATCGACAATTTACTTGTTAAGGTTACCAAAATCATTGATACTTTTGCATCTTGGTGTGACCGAAACAGACTCATTCTGAACCCTAAGAAGTCAGTATCTATGAACTTTTTTAATAGGAAAGATAATATACCAGATGAAATAGTCTTCAGTGAGGAACTAGTTATGTCACAAGAAGTAAAGTTTTTGGGAACTCTATTAGACGAACGTCTGAATTTTGATCAGCACATCAATAGAGTTTGCAATAAACTCAATTCAGCATTATTTGCAATCAAACAAATGAAATCCTGTGTAACAAAAGAAAGTTTATTAAGCATTTATTTTGCCCTGGCATTTTCACATATATCACTTAACATAATGGCATGGGGGCGCGGTACAGACTTAAATAGAGTTTTTGTGGGCCAAAAGCGTATTTTGAGACTCATCTTCGACATGAATTATCGAGATAGTTGCAAACCGGTTTTTATTAGAGAAAAACTGTTAACTGTTCCATGTATTTATATTTTTGAATGTGTTAAATTTGCACGAAATAACCTGGAGTCCTTCGAAACGATTGCTTCAACACATACATATAGTACAAAATTTGGAGGATACCTTCGGATGCCAAAACATAAAACTTAATACAAAAGCTCCCCGGCATACAATGCTTTGACTCTCTACAACAAATTGCCGAACGAGATAATAAATTCTCAAAGTGACAACATTTTTTGTAATAGAGTTAAATATTTATTGATTGACAAGTGCTACTATACTTTGCAAGAGTATTTGAATGATACTTTTTAATTATTTATTCCATTTTATGTTCTTCCTTTATAATTCTATATGTGAAGCTGTGATTTTTAATGTTTTTTATGTTGTTTTATATATTTGTATACCTTTTATCTGACCTATCATATGTACCCTGATGTACCAAAGTGGTTAATAAATTATTATTATTATTATTATTATCATTATAGGATATGAGAAAAATGTTAAATTATTTGAGATAGTTAAGAACAGTGGTGATTGCGCGGTTTTCCTGGGTTTTCCGTCAATAATCTAGGTAAATTGGCCGTTGAATTCATAACCTCATTCACTCGGAAATCAGATGACATTGAAAAGGAAAACATTCTCAATTAAATATTGATAGAAATATTTTTCTGTGAATTGAAAAATCCACGATTAAAATGAAGTTATTTTTTGTGAATGTCCAACAGAAAACAACTACTTCCCCGGCTAAAGCCACGCTGGACATTGAACTACATCTGATAGATATTCTGAAAAGGCCCTAACCCAAAAGAAAAAATCTGAAATTGAAAATTTGCATTTTCATTCAGATAGTTATTTGATTTTCTATTCCAGTCTTAATTGAGAACTCATAAAGATGAATGAGGCAAAGAAGAATGTTTTCCAAAAGAGAGTACTCACCAGAAATCATTCGTAACATTGACGCAGGAGAGACATCGCATTCACTAGGTCTTCAATACATTTTTGTCGACGAAAATCTATTTCACGCTTCCACGATCATCAGGAAGACCGGAAGAAATGGGAAACACATTTTCAAGAAGCAATCTCACTTTGCAAAGATGTAGTTCAATGTCCAGCGTGGCTTTAGCCGGGGAAGTAGTTGTTTTCTGTTAGACATTAACAAAAATAACTTCATTTTAATCGTGGATTTTTCAATTCACAAAAAATCTTTCTATCAATATTCAATTGAGAATGTTTCCCTTTTCAACATGAATACCCCACAAGAGGTTATCTTGACGATGGAAGATAGTGACTAAAGTTTATCTTTCAGTCGCAGATGATTCCACATCTGATTTTATGAACATCCTGTTTATATTTTCAACAAATCAGATGACATTATTTTGGAAATGAAATTTCGCCGTATTGAGGACTTTTTTTTTTCAAAAATAGGATCATATAAAAATTTGTTAGCGAGTATATAGTAGAGGTTTTTTTTTAAGTTTTCAGGTGATTACCGATGAAAAATTGATCTATTTAGCATGTTTTCGCGTGCTTGTTTTTTCTCGAGGTATTTTTATAAAATTATTCATCGTTAATCCTGTTTTCATAACTGCACAAAGTGAATTTTCATGCAATTTTCCTGTCGACAGAGTGTCAGCTCAACCAGTCATCAATCATACATTTTTTGCTAACAATAATTCGGTTAGAGATACCTATCCGTAAAGTCCACCTACCCTCATTTCCCTGAACAAACACACGTCGCATCCACCCTCAACCCTTACGTATCGTGAGAAAAAGTGACGTACATGACTCGGACAGCTTACGCAAACACACACGTATTTACATTTTCCGGTCGCAAGCCAATTTTCGAACTCAAATGTGTGTGCAGAGGCCGGCTCTCCTGTTTATTAAATTTAACCAACTATGATGACCTGTCACCGCCATATCGACGTGTGTGTGCTCACCGATACCGCACGTGTTTTTGTTAATGAAGTTTATGTTGTGCTGCTTGACTGGCCACTGTTAGAACGTCGCGGGGGTGCTGACAAGACGGAAATTGATCGGGTTGACATTTCTCGATAACAATCCTTGACTTTTGCTCGAATATCCATTAGGTGAAGTTCAGAAGACGGCGGGGGTATAGTCCGGAAAGTAGAATGTTCCAATCTATGATTGGAGATCTCGAACGTAGAGAGTCGCTTAGAATAGTAGACTGGTTCACAAGTTCATAATCGTTTAATTTCAAATCAAAGACACTTCACTAAATGATTTTCACTGAACTGTGTTTACAAAATCACGAGAAGTGTTTCTCTATACAATATCTTCTTCAGGTGGAGATAATACTAACTCAACAATCCCGATGTATCATGTTAAATAATAAAGGCAGGTAGTAGTTGGTATATGAATATTTAAAAATATTGATGAATCATCTGATTTCTAGTGCGTTTTATTCTATTCAAGTATCTCTAATAGTTCAAATGAAATAATTAATAAAAATCTATTTAAAGACAAGCTTTTATTCAAATGCGCTGACAATTTAAAAATAATTGCTTTGGATCTTTAATAATAACACTTTCACTTCAATAACAACTTTATTCATCCTAAGAAATAATACAATTATTTATATTAGGGATACAATACAAAATAAATAACATATATTTTCATGTTGAATTATTTTATCATATGGGATAAATCAATAAAATAGGATTTCTCTTACTATAATTTTGTATATTATTTTTTGCACAATAAAATGAATAAATTATTGAGAGATCCAATATTTTTTCAAATGAGTCTTGAAAAGGCTATTGAAACTCATATTTTTCAAGTGATCAGGAATTGAATTGTATGTCATTATACCTTGATAAAATATTGACTTCCGACCAAAGTTTGATTTTATCGGAATAGTACATAAATTTTTACACTGACGAGTATTATAGTCATGGATATGATCAATTTGTGTGAATGTGAGGTTAGAATGTTTAGCAAAATTTTTTATAGAGTGGATTAAACAGCAGATTTTGAAATTATATAAATTTCCGATATTGAGTAATTCATTGGGTTTATATAAGTTTACTGATGGTTCGAGGTACTGGTATCTGAATATACATTTTATTATTCTGTTTTGTATTACTTGTAATGGTTTTATGATTTTTTTATTTGCAGTTCCCCAGACTGATATAAGGTATTGTAAGTTTGAATAAAAAAGACAAAAATAAATATTTTTTAAATATTTCAAAGGAAGATAGTCTCGAATCCTGAATAGAATTCCAACCATAGGTGACGTCTTAAATTTTCTATATGTGTACTGAACGCGCTTTGGAATTCGAAGCAGCAAAACAATGCTGCAAAAGCCAAAGTAAAGTTCGAACGATTGAGGAAGACTCACAGGAGCCTGCTAACTTGGAAGCTGCCATAAGAAAAGTGATGAAGGAAGTGTTTCCTGAGAAAAGACAGATAAGATGCCGGAATTGTGGCAAAATTGGACATGTGCGTAGCAAATGTCCAACATTCATCGACTCCGATGCAGGAAAACTGAAAAAGGTCGACGAGAAGGGGCAATCGTCGGCATGTGTCCGGCAAGCCCCGGTTAACAACGCATATGTCGCTATCCTTCAACGACAGAACAAAGGTGTCTTCGTAGACGGTCTCATCAATAACGAGCCTTGCACCATGCTGCTAGATACAGGTGCGACTAGGACAATTCTCGGGCCTTCCTTTGCCAGAACACCGGAACGGATTGAACCGACAACTTGGAAGCTACGCACAGCAACAGGGGAGCCAGCTACTGTATATGGCGAGCTACCGATTGAAATAATTTTGGGCAGCACTAAAGTGAAACATCAGGCACTTGTAGCGGACATCGAAGACAATGCAATCATCGGAATGGACATCATGAATTCCAGAGGGTTTGAATTGGATTTCAAAGACGGCGTCCTACGTGTCAACGGAGAAGAGCTGGTGCTTCATGGGAGAAGTGAGGAGTTGATCCGTGTGTTGTTGGCTGAAGATGTAAGCGTACCTGAGAGGGCTGAAACCATTCTGGAGGCTCGCCTGGACGGGAGTACGAGCAGTGGAAACGTGGTGATGTTCGAGCCCAAACTTCATGATGAGAAAATTGGACGAGGGATTGCACTAGGGAAGACCTTGTTGCGTGCTGACAAATTTGTGCCCGTAAGGGTCATGAATGTCAATTATTTTCCAGTGACCTTGAAGAAAGGAACAATATTGGGGCACTGCTCGTCAGTTTCCTCAGTGATCCGGAGTGTACGAGGTACGATTAGCCAACCCAACAACTTGCCCACAGAACTAGAAAAATTAGTTGCCATCTCTTCCAAAGATATAAAACCAGCTCAACAGCCCAAACTAAGAGATTTAGTTAAGAAGTACCAAGACATCTTCGATACCGGACAAGGAAAAGGAGGTCGAACTAATGTGGTCCAGCACAAGATTGATACTGGGGGTGCCCGACCGATCCGGCAATCAGCAAGAAGACTTCCTCTTGCCAAGAAGGAAGAGGCTGACAAAATAGTCAGCGATATGGGAAAAGAAGGAGTTATCGAACCATCTGACAGTCCCTGGTCCTCTCCAGTCGTACTGGTGAAGAAAAAGGATGGATCGACACGCTTTTGTGTAGACTATCGCCAACTTAATAATGTCACGAAGAAGGACAGTTACCCTCTCCCGAGAATAGATGACACCCTAGACACGTTGGCTGGTTCCACGATTTTCTCGACCCTTGATCTGAACAGTGGATACTGGCAAGTAGAACTGGCTCAGGAAGATCGAGAAAAGACTGCTTTTACCATCGGCTCAGGATTGTGGCAGTTCACCGTTATGCCATTCGGGCTCTGTAATGCTCCCGCCACATTCGAAAGATTAATGGAAACAGTACTGAAGGGACTCTCATGGAACACGTGTCTAGTGTATCTCGACGACATAATTGTGGTCGGCAGATCGTTTGAGGACCACGTGAAAAACTTGGAGGAAGTATTCCTGCGACTGATGAACTCCGGATTGAAGCTGAGCCCTAAGAAATGCCATCTGTTCCAAAGAGAAGTACGATACCTCGGCCACGTTGTCTCTGGGGAAGGAGTAGCAGTGGACGACCAGAAGATCAAAGCTGTTAAGGATTGGCCCATCCCAAAAGACATTCACCAACTTCGAAGTTTCCTTGGTTTATGCACATACTATCGCCGATATGTGCTGGGATTCGCCAACATCGCTAAACCACTGACCAAGCTCACGGAAGACCAAACAAAGTTCCAGTGGTCCGAAGAATGTCAAGACTCATTCAGGAAGCTGAAAGGAGCTTTGATCAACGCACCTATACTGAGCTATCCCCTACCCAAAGGGAAATTCATTTTGGATATGGACGCCAGCAACGTGGGACTTGGAGCTGTCCTATCTCAGATCCAGGAGGGACAGGAGAAGGTCATTGGTTATTTCAGCAAGACGCTTAGCAAACCAGAGCGCAATTACTGTGTCACCAGGCGAGAGCTGTTAGCTGTTGTAAAGGGAGTGGAACACTTCTACAAGTACGTGCATGGAAGAAGATTCCTGTTGAGAACTGACCATGCAGCTCTCAAATGGCTCTTACAGTTCAAAAATCCTGAGGGTCAAGTAGCACGTTGGATCGAGAGACTCCAAGAATTCGATTTCGAGATCGAACATCGAGCCGGAACTAGCCATAAGAATGCAGATGCCTTGTCGCGAAGACCATGTCCAGATGATTGCTCACATTGCCGACGAGCAGAAGAGAAAGAAGCAACACTTTGTAGAACCGCGGCAATGGATGACAACTGGAATGACAGCAAGATCCAGAAAGACCAAGAGAGAGACCCCGACCTTGGCTCAGTCGTCAGCTGGAAGAAGGGCAATCGAAGACCATCATGGCAGGAAGTCGCAGGTTACTCGCCGGCTGTTGAGTCCTATTGGGCACAATGGAACTCTCTTATTCTGGACAATGGGATCCTGAAACGTGTGTTGGAGGCCGATATTGGTGGGGAAGACAGACGCCAAATAATTGTTCCCAGGAACAGAAGAGAGGAATGCTGCGGAAATCCATGATGGAGTCGCCGGAGGACATCTGGGAGTGACGAAGACCCTGCAGAAAGTGAGGCAACGGTTTTACTGGGCCAATTGTCAAGCTGACGTCCAGGACTGGTGCAGAAAGTGCGCTGTATGCGCTGCTAGCAATGGACCTCGAATACGACCCAAGGCCCCGATGCGTCAGTACAACGTAGGCAGCCCGTTCGAGAGAATCGCCATTGACATCGCCGGCCCGTTTCCCGTATCCGACCACGGGAATAAATACATCCTTGTGGCAATGGACTACTTCAGTAAGTGGGCGGAAGCCTATGCCCTGCCCAACCAGGAAGCCATCACCGTCGCCGACGTCTTGGTGAAAGAATGGATATGTCGATTCGGTATTCCAATGGAGCTGCACTCGGATCAAGGCAGAAATTTCGAATCCAACCTTTTCCAAGAAATATGTCTACTGCTGAACATCCGCAAGACAAGAACCAAGGCCCTACATCCGCAGTCCGATGGAATGGTGGAACGGATGAACAGGACGATCAACCGCCACTTGTCCAAGGTTGTCTCTGACCATCAAAGAGACTGGGACCAGTATCTTCATTTGTTCCTGATGGCCTATCGATCCGATCGAGAAGTTTATGTCCTTGTATTCAAACGGGCAGAAAGTTCTACATGGGGTTACTAGAGAGGAGTCACGAGACCTTTTCGAGGCCTGCTGACTACGCATAGCGCACGGCTCAGAAGATTTAAGAAATTGGTCAACTCCAAACACTGCGGGAGCAGAATCCAGAAGTTGGTGGGGTGCTACAGTTGAAGAAAGGCCAGAGAAACATCTACTACCTAGTTACCAAGAGGCATTCCCAAGATAAACCGTCCTATGAAGATGTCTGGAACAGTCTCACCAAACTAAGAGATACTATGGTGGACCAGAATCTGGTGGATCTAGCAATTCCAAAATTATCCTGTGGTATTGATGGGTTGGACTGGAGAGTCATAAAAAGTATGCTGGAGGCGATATTCAGATCCAGCGGCGTCAAGATTTTGGTTTGCTGTAACCCTCTTCCACGACCGATCATGAAGACCGTGGAGTGTTACTTCCATCGAACTTCACGGTGCAGATATGGGGAGTCATGCAGATATCGTCACACTCCAAGGATGAAATTTCGGGACGAAATGTCTTTAAGAAGGGGGCAATGTAACGAACCTAGGCCGGACCTGTCGCCTCACGCGTTGCCATCGACAACGATGAGATCATCCCCGGAGATGTTCGAGAACCATCCAGTCGCTCTGCCGCGGAAAACAACGGTCAATATTGGAAACAATTGGAACATGCCGGTCGCCAACTACCAGAATTCGAAACATCGAGAATGCTGTATCGGAGATAAATAGGCAACCCTCAAGTGGAGTCAAACGGTCTGAACGAGCCCATACGATCGAGCTATACAGTGGCGTAGTTAGTAATATAAATTAAGTTGTATATTTAAGTGTCCAATAAATTAGTAAAACCAAGTTAAGTTTATTTACGTTACATTACATTGTTTATTGAATATCTTAAAAAATATAAAAAAAATTAAAAAACTGTTACTGTCATGCGAAAGAATGGAAGATTTTATATAAAAAACGATCAGGAATATTTTTTTTTAATGAAAACCAAGCTGCAGATTTTTTTTTTTCGTACGTGAGGTAGCGACACTGAATTGCATCTCTTGAGAAGCACATAGCCCCGAGCGCGCTTGGCTCAATTTGTTAAAACTTTTGATCTAAGTGATAAAATTATGCTAGCAAAAATTCAAATGAAAGAAGGAAAAGTAGCTAATGAGATGTCTTGTTTTAAAATGTAAAAAAAATTAATAGGAATAGTACATATATGAAGTTACGTCAAAGTAGAATTTTCTGTAAAATCAATTTAAGATCTGCCATTCTTTACATTTTATATCGGCAAACTATAAGTCGTTTGATGGAGCTTCATTAGCTCCACAACTTTAGCCCGAAAAAATTTTCTCCGAGATGTACACAAATAAAAAATTGGTAGCTGTGAATTATCATTCATGAAATTTACTTTTACGACTGGCCACGTCATCGTTTTTTCAATGTCATATTCTGGTTCAGCGACCTCAAAAACCCCTATACCATCAATTTGAGTAAAATTTGCCAAACAAAATTGTATTTCATTGTTTAAACAATTAATAAACAAGCAGCGCACAAATATAAGTTTATAACTTTTTTCTGCAAGCAATTTCTAAGTAATATCAGAAGATTTCAGAAAAATCCATGGACTCCTCCAGGATTCCAAAATAATGCATGATTTCAAGCTATTTTTACTCCGCTATATGAAGGTAATTTGAGTTCTTGCGATAAGATAGACGTGTTTTCTGCCAAAATAGTGAACACCTCTTAATTTGTCCAAAAGCTGAGAGGTTCTTTCACTCAGATAGGATTCGAACCAATTGAAGCTTCATCCTCTGAAGCTGTAGAGATGAAGCTTACGTAACAGTCAAAAGCTTTAGATATGTCGTAAAACACTTCCTTCAGATTAGAATATAGATTTTTCAGAAAGCGAAAGAGATTGCATCTCCCGTACTTTTATTGGTTTGAACGCTACATCAAAGATTTGTATGTAATTTACAGCACTTCATAAAATCATCCGCTCCATCATAAGATTTTTATCATGAGCAAACAGGGACAGAAATACATACCAACTCGGTGGACCGTATAGAATAGAATAGAAAATCAACCATACAAAATAAATTGGTACGGTTCATAATTAGAATTATTTCGGAACACCTCTCGAAAATTCTATATAACACTGACAAGTGACTCAAAATATTTGACAACGAATTGACATAACCTTGAAGGCGACAAAAGCACAATCACAGAACGGATCATAGACACAAATCACAAAAACACCCTGTGTGGTCAGTAATTGCAGTTTAATGAATTATGACAAGAAACGACGTCGGCGCCATCTGAAACTCTAGACAACTCCCTTTATCAAGTGGGCTGGTGTCCCCATAGAGAAACTAAAAATAAAGAGAGTTGTCAAACCTGCAGTAAAAGTTGGCACCACGTTTAGACAGTGGCGACATATCTCGCAACTGGCCGAACTAAGTACAGTTGGTAAGACCGATTGAGATAAGGCGGGTTTTTCAAATGTGTTACTTTTATATGATTGATATGGTATATATTTTATAAGTGATCGATTTGCCATTCTTGTATTCCATATGAAATACAGGAATGGCAAATCGATCACTAATAAAATGTATACAGTAATCGATTCGTAGAACCTGTTAGTTCGTTCGTGGTTAAAATAAAGTTTCAAAGTAAATCTTTATTTCATGATATCAAGAACAAAATTAAAGATCTTATAAAACAAGGATAATAAGTTGAACACTATAAAAACACATTTTATTGTATCTAGGACAAGGTACAACTACAGACAAAACAATAATAAAACTCCGAAAAACAAAAAAATTAAAAATATTCTTCAGTCTTCATCAAATCAACCAAAATAAAAACAAATTACATTTACAACAAACCTTCAATAATTTTGTTTATTTATTAGCAGAAAGGAGAACGAGTAGATAGCAGTCTACATGAAGCTGGATGTCCTGAACGTGGAACGCTGGAAACGACAAAGAGACCGTCGAATCCTCAAAGGCCCTCACGATAGGGAATAATAGGGTCAGGCTCAGCGGCGCTTCCAGAAAGAGGTTTTATTTCCTTATAAAACAAGGCCTTCCTGCAGAAGAGGACAGGATCAAATCGGTTGAAACGGTAAAGAAGGAGCCAACCTCCGATAAAGGTCTCAAAAGGGTCCGGTGGAAAAGCCGAAAAAAATAAAAGAAAGGAACAGAAAGAGGCAGCAGTGCCTCAATGCCTGCCAAACCAACCTTCAGTCAAGTAATTGGAGGCGTTCTGCCAAAGAACTATCCTGAGGTCCTCCTAACAACGGAATAGATGGAGTCCATAAGGGAGACAATCCTGGATAAAATCATCGAGTCAGGTAAAAAGGTGGCCACAAAGTCTCATTTCCACAGCTCGCATAACAGACCAAGCTAGGAGGCCTTGGTGTGTGCCGATAACACCACCATGCATAATACTCCAGTTTGATGATAATCTTCGTACTTCCTCAAATGGTGATAGGAAATGGAAACTGATGGACGGAAATAAGTATCAGTTTGTGAAAAAATTTCTGCAACTGATGGATGGAAATAAGTATCAGTTTGTGAAAAGCAGCTTATATTTTACCTTGTGAAAGAATATTTCGAGGAATTTCAGCGTCAACTCGAAAAACAAAACATTCCATTTTCGACGTTGGGTTCATAATTCAAGTAGTATAATTTCTATAATTGATTTTTCGATGACAATCAATCAACAATCAACAGTAGAATTATTCTGAAATTATTACGTGGTTTGTCATTTTCTGACAAATGACAAATGTCGAAATTGGAAAATTATCATGTCAGTCGTCTGTTGATTGCGGGCAGCGCCTCCATGCGCGACTGGCCGTACCAAAAACTTGGTGATCAAGATCGCCAATGTTTCAAACAGTCTCTTTATTTTTAATTTGTCTATGGTGTCCCCCAGTTTGTCCCAATATTTTACAGGTATAGTGAATACACCATGGTTTTTAGACATCTTAGTAATTACCAAAACTACTTACTTAAACGTCAAATTCATTTCCTAAGCATTCTTGTGAAAAATGCAAAATAATGGTAATAACTTCAACACGCATCGATTATCAAATAATCGACTTGAAATTTTCAAGTCCAAATATCTAGAAAACAGTTGCTTATAGCGACTTCTAACCAGAGTAGCTTTTTTACGCAGATATGATAGTGGAATTGATTTTTTTACTGAAAAATTTGCTAGAGGTACGCTCAAAAAAGTTAAAATCTTCAAAAAAGAAAAAGACGTGTAGATGGCGCCCCCTACGAGTAAGAGCAATAATAACATCAGGTTCGAATTCGACACCTCAAATAACTTCTCAATACCAATTTTTGTTCAATTAAAGTCAGTATTTCGAAAGTTATTTGAAAAAAACGAAAATAAAAATAAAACTTTAACACCCTGTATCTTGGAAACGAAGCGTTTTCGGACATATATTTATTTAGACAATTCATATTAGAATATTGTGAGGAATCACCTCCTGAAGTTTGTCAAAGTACTTTTGAATCACCCTGTATAAACTTAATAGACAAAAATGTGATATTATGCGCTTGGCTACCAGAAGAAAAATGATCCATAACATTTTGCTCAATTTATTTTTCTTCATTTGATCACCTCTAATAAGCTTCAGTGTTTGGGAAGTAATCGAGTATTTTAGTTTTTCCGCGAAACACATGCGTTGAAAATCCGGCCAATTCATCAATTCAAATAAAAGTCCGCTGCCGTAAAAGTAGTCGAAAGCCGACCGGCCGACAAGCGCAATCTTTCCTAATCAGAATGCATTCAATTAGTGGCGAATTTCCATTAATTACCTAATTTACATCGGTCTTGTCGTGTTAAATAGAAAGCGATTTGTCTTAATCAGCTTGTTATTTGGCGGAATACTCTGCTGTCTGTCAGTCGACACTAAGAAGTGTTGTACTTCGTCGCGTAATTGGGAAAGTTTGCGTTTGGAACTACTCTTGCCATTTTGACATTCGATTCCCGTAAAAGTGTATGTTATCCTATGAAAATCGATCATGAATGAATTTGAATGTTTTTTTCCATAATAGTCTTGTTTGGATCTATTGTTATTTTTGTATTATTATAATATCCTAAAGAAACGTGTTATTATTGAGATCATTTCTACTGCCATCAAAATTGATAGTTGCAATTGGGACTGGTATATTTTTTTCCTGAAAAATGTATGTTCTTAATAGTCCAACTTTGTGTTGAATGGATGCGGCCGATATTTGATATAAATCCTTATTAAAGCATACAAAAGACACTCACCTCACTAAATGATTTTCACTAAACTGAGTTCAAAGGTGGAGATATAGTCTGATTAACAAGTTTAAAAACGGATTAATTCTTGTTCCCGGTCCTAAAAATATGTGCGATAGATCATTCGATTCGGAATGACGTCTAGAAGAATGTATTTCGAGCATTTATTAGCACATAAAAAATTCCAATTGTTATTAACAAAATAACATGAAAAAAAAAAATATTTAGTTTTTCATCAATAACTCAAAAACTATTGATATTTAAGAACTTTAAAAAAAAGATCCTCAAAAAGGAGGAAATTTCCGAGATAAACGTCCAGACTCCCGGAATTCTATCTTCATTATTTATAATTTTTATTCAATTCCGAAAATAGATCTCCGCGCGGCCGTTACATCATGAGCCCAACACCGCTGGAGACAGTATATCACACAAAATACTTTTTTTATAGTATCAAATATCAATGTGAAAATTTGAAAAAAATTATGGTGTCATCAAAACACTTGAAAGAATGAAGCCCTATTAGAAAAAAAAATTATGTCGATTTCTCCAAAAGTTATTCGATTGTTAATGAACGAATTTTTATCCAATCTCTGTTTTTACAAAAGTCGACATAAAAGTTTAAATAATTGACCTATAAATTTCTGCTCCTTGGAGCCCTTTTTATATACATACTTAACAAGATCACGTGATGAAAGTTCATTGATGTTTTATATTTTGTTTGTCATAATTTTTTTTAAATAAACAAAAGATGAAATATAAAACAAAATTGTTAAAAAAATGTTTGTTGACAAATGTTATTATACAGCTGTTTTCGTAAAATGGCATTAATTAACGTTGGGAAAAAAAATGTTTACGTCATTTGTTAAAAATTGTTTATAAAGTACAAGATGATATTTAAATATTTCTTACATTTATTGTCAAGACAAATGATTAAAAAAAAACTTAAATATTTTTTTATTGTTTATATTGTTTTTATATTCGTTCGTTTGAATAATTAAGAAATGTTTTTCTCTTTAAAATTATAATGGCATTTCTCTATAGGTTGACAATTTTTTTATCAATAATTTTATTGTTTATTAAGTTAACAATTTGCTATGAACAATTTGTGACCCTCGGTTTATTTTTTTTAAGTAAAAAAAATTAAAAAACAGCATATATAACAAAGTACTGAAAAAAATTGTCTTAATTTTTAAATATTACAGATACCGAGATCAAAGTGGCCTCTTAATTTTTCAAGTACCAAATAGATATAATTGATTTGTTGAAAATATGAACAGGATGTTCATAAAATCAGATGTGGAATCATTTTAATCGTGGATTTTTCAATTCACAGAAAAATATTTCTATCAATATTCAATTGAGAATGTTTTCCTTTTCAAATAGATATGACTTTTAAATTATAAGAGATACGATAATGGACATCCAGGACATTTTTGTAGAGGATTAATCAATCTTTGAAATGGATGAAAATCCAAGTTTGTAACTATTGCTAATCAGCTGTTACATGTACTTGTTTATAAATTTTTTTTTTTACATTTTCGTACTTTTTACTTATAACTTGTTAAAAAAGGAAAATACAGCTGTGAACCAGACAATTTTGCTTAGTGATAGAAATATCTGCCAAATAACCCTTACATCATACCCATATATCATATTTTTTTTTAAAATATCATTTTGTCTTGACAATAAAATGGTAAGAAATAGTTTTTGAAAATATTATACTTGTTTATTTGTTTATAAACAATTTGTTAACAAATGACGTAGAAAAATGTATTCCTACGATAATAATGTCACTGTTAGATGCAAAAACAGCTGAATAATAACATTTTCAACAAAATTTTTTTTTATATTTAATTTTTATTGTTCATTTAAAAAAATTATATCAAACATAATATAAAACTTTAATCAACTCTCATCACGTGATCTATTTAAGTATGGTTATGAGAAGGGCTCCAAGAAGCAAAAAATGTATAGGTAAATTATTTAAACTTTAATTTCGACTTTTGTAAAAACAGAGATTGGATAAAAATTTGTTAATTAAAAATCGTATAACTTTTCGAAAAATCGACATAAATTTTTTTTCCAACGGGGCTTTGTTCTTTGGAATGTTCTGATGACACCATAATTTTTTCAAATTTTAAATTAATATTTAACACTATAAAAAAAATATTTTGTGTGATATACTGTCTCCAGCGGTGTTGCGCGGAGATCTATTATAAATAATGGGGATAGAATTCCGGAAGGCCAAACTTTTTTATTGGAAATTTCCTCCTCTTCAAGGATATTTTCAAAAATTCTTAAATATTGGTAGTTTTTAACCGACGAAACCAAAAAGGAGGAGGTTCTCTAGTCGACCCGTATATTTTTTTTCCATCATTTTTTTTATGTATGGTCACGCATAACTTTTTACTGAGGCGTCCGATTCCGATATTCCTTTCTTCAGTGGATAGGGTGTACTTCGAAGGTGGTCCCATTTGAATTTGAAAGATGAAATCCACCCCTAAGGGTAGCAACATCAAGATATTGATCACTCACCCTCTGAATTCTGGTCCGTTAACCGATTCTATCAGGCATAACTTTGTACTGGGTTCTTCGATTTGGATTATTTTTCCTTTAATAGATAGGGTATACCTTATATTTAGATTTCGAATGGAATTATATACCCTTACGGGCAGCAAAATGGGGGATAATTGATTTTTCACTCATGAACATTGGCACACACATACGTAGTTGACAATGCCAGAACGCTACTGACATTATTTCTGTTCCACATCCGTCAAAACCATTATATTCTATGAGAGGATGGAATGATATACAAAGTAATGAAATAAACTAACCAGAACAACAAAAATAATTTATATTACAACAAATAGTAAAAGTAGATAATCATATTATTTAACTGGTAATAGTTGAAGTAAGGTGGGTAAGTAAGTATTTTGGAAGTAATAAAAAAACAAGTAGGTAGTAATTAGTATATTTTAGCCATAAAAAATTGAGAAATTAAAACTTTTTATCAAAAAATTAAACCGACGTAATACGGAACTGAAAAGTAAAATATAAAATAAACCTTCTTAGTCTCAGTAACTAAGCTCCTAAACTAATGTAAGTAACTAATTTTGAGTCGGCGCCAAACAAACAATCAACGAAGATCATTAAATTACTTCAAAAAAATTATCAGAATGTCACCGCGCAACTCGATGCCATCATTTTACGCCTTACCTAATTCATTTGCTTGTTTGTTTGGCGCCGACTCAAAATTAGTTACTTACATTAGTTTAGGAGCTCAGTTACTGAGACTAAGAAGGTTTATTTTATTTTTCACTTTCCAGTTCCTTATTTCGTCGGTTTAATTTTTTGTTAAAAAGTTTTTGAGTTATTAACAAAAAACGAATATCTTTTTTCATCTGATTTGTATAACAAGTGCAATTGTTTATGTGTTAATGAATGCTCGAGATACATTTTTCTAGACGTCATACCGAATCGAATGAGCTATCGCACATATTTTCAGAACCGGGAACAAAATTAACCCGTTTTTCAACGTGTTAATCAGACTAATAATAAAAGTTGGTACTCACAAATATTACTCTTTTTTTTCTGCCGCCGGAACCCCATTGAGGAAAATTGAAAACAAAATAGATCGCTTATAGCCACTACTCACCATTTTTCCGCATTTTTTGGGAAACCTCTTGACTTTGGACACGAAGACGCTAGAAATGAGAATCTTGCATTTACTTTTACGGTTCAGCGTATAATCGCCTGGACATGGATTGTCTTCATTCAACTCTGGTGTAGATCTCAATGAAGAGGTGTTGAAAGGAGGTTGGAACTTCGTGTATTCAGCTTTCTTCCGTATTCTATCAGCAAGGGATCCCTTTATATCGTATTCATTTGGGCCTTAAAGAATAATAACCGTCGATATTAACGAGCTTCCTCTGAGATCATGAGAGAACAAGTTGAAGTAATGTTATAGCTACAGAAAGAGCCGTGTGCCAGCCAAGTTCGGAATAAAAAGCCTACGCACACTGGTGTTCATTGTCACGTCACCAAAGATTTCTTAAGGTAGTTCTGCCAAGTGACAGTTGAATTAGGAAATTATTAAAAATTTGGCAAACGTATTGTTTAACATGTGAACAACACCTCTATGAAATTTCAACAAGTTTCACCATCCCGAACCCGAGATATATATAATTGAACTTGACTCAACACGTAACATATGGACCATGCATAGGCAAACAGCACATTATTAATTCTACCGTTGGTACTAAAATTAAGAACCTTATGAAAAACGAGGAGGAGCTAGAGCAGGATATCACAGACATTGTGGAAAAAAATCAAAGTGATTGACTATTTAGTTTGACAGATATAATCAAAACTATTCTCGTTATTCAAAATAGTCCACGGGGAAGCGCACAGCCTAAAGGGGGGGGGTCGTAGAGGAATGCGGATTGTGCCAGGTGACTTTTTAAAGAAGGACGGGGGACCATTTGAGGGTCTGAACGCAAAACAAAAATCCTTCTCCTAGTTGACCCCATCGATTTTAACGATACCCCCCTTCCACCCCAAAAAAAAAGTTCAAAAAGAGTACTATACAAAAAAGTCTATTGAAGTTTTATCGAAAAACGATAATTTTTTCCCATAACGTATGATTTCTAATGAGGGGGGGGAGGAGGGGCGGTTCTGAAATGTTTTTTTGCTGCGCTTTTCAGGGAACATAAATTTTTTTAATCGCCGACTTTCTATAATGAGGAAATTTTTTAGAGTCGATTAGGGGGGCAAGTGCCCCCCTTCAAAACTTTTTTTCGCATTTCGAATCGAAAAGTCTTTTGAAATTTTTCGATTCCGTCGAAAATAATTTCCTAATTCAACTGTCTCGTGGCGGAACTACCTCAACTGCGCATATTCGTCATCTATGAGAAATTCTGAGGTTAATCCTTCATTTTGGGAGTTTGTTTTTTCGCTCGGATCCGATCGAGCGCGGCGAGACGAAATTTTTTTGGAGGGGGGCGCTTGCCTTCCCGATCGACCACATTGAAATTTTTCCGTTACAGAAAGCCCGCGACGCAAAAAATTGACGTGACCGGAAAGCGCGATCCGAAAAAAATTTCAGACCCGGCCTTTCCCGCCCCCTTCCGGTCGAAATTATAGGTTGCGTTTCACGGAAAAAATTTATTACACTTTTTTGTAGTACCCTACCTTTTTAGAGCAGCTCTCTTCGGTTGGGGGAGGAAGGAGGAGATGGGGAAGAGGGGCATCGTTGTAATCGGGGGTCAGCTAGGCGATGAATTTTTTTTCGCATTCAGACCCTCTTATTCTTTTTCGCACAAGGCGGGTCGGTTCCGAATGACCCCGTGAACGTAGGCTTCTCTATTTGGGCCCATTGTACGTCCACTTGCTCTGAGGATCAGCTGGGCATTTCGATTTCTTTGACGAAATTCAGCAATTTCCTCAGCTGAATCTCCTTGACGTCCTCTGGGTTCAGAATTCAACGTCAGATGTCCCAGTCACAGTCCTGATGTCCCGTCTGTTGGGTGACCGGATCTCTTTAGGCATTTTCTTCGAAAGGCCCCTTAATGTGGAGCTTTGATATGCATGGCATCTCTTGCCATGTTTTGATGAACTCTTTTGTAGCAGTTCTCCATGTTTGAGATTGCCATGTTGCTGGCATTCCCAAGATGGTTTTGGTTCGACTGGGGTCTTTCCCGATCCTGTCTGCTATATAGGCTGACTCTGCTTGTTTTCAATAAACTTTCTATGACGTTTCTGCACTCGGACACCAGTCTAAATACAATCCCATTTGCTCCTAACGCCATAATAGCAGCTTTGCTATCCGAGTAGATAGCAGTAGGTCCTCGAGGTTTTCCTGACCCAGGTGAGTATAGCATATATTTCAGCCGGAACACTGAGGATATTTGCCTAAGGGAACTGAGATTCCTATCTTTGTTCTTCTTGATCCATCTGTGTACCAGGTTGATCCATGGTTTGGGATTTACCAGGCGCATTGTCTTTCCATTCCTTCCTTGTGGGAATGTCTATATTGGACCCTCTTCTGAAATCCAGAACAGGCGGAGTACTGTCTTTTTCCATTAAGGACTGGACATGCTTTTTTTTGCTCTTGTTCCAAATAGCTGAGTGTCCATGTTCTGCTCAGTACCGATCCATTGCTTGCGCTTTTGAGTCTGTATACAGTACGCATAGCTTCATGCTCAATGACAAGTTGCAGAGGTGGTAGTCCTGGTAAGATTTCTAGAGCTCTAGTAGGTGTCATCCTCCGTACGTTAGTGTCGAGCAAATAATCGCCGATGGCTCTTTTGCATGCAGGTAGCCTACTTGGTTCGATTTTTAATCTGCTCGTTTCAAGTCAACTTGAAGCTATGATGTCTCCAAGGTGTTTGGTCGATCCTTTGTATGGAAGCCGTCTTCCTGAGATACTATTTCTGGAAGAGTTCCTATTTTGCGGTTCTTGGTGAAAAGTACCAAGTACGCTTTTTCTGGACTGACTCCCAGCCCTCCGGCAGAACACCACTGTTCTACTCTGCCAAGAGTTGCCATAATGATTTCTCCTAGCAGGTTTACCGGTTGGTCTTGAGCCAGCATGACTAAGTCATCCGCATACGCTTATGTATACAGTCCTGACTCATTTGGTTCTGTGAGAAGCTCGTGTACTTCTGGGTACCATAATAGGGGTGACAGAACTCCTCCCTGTGGCCACCCCCTTGATACCTAGACAGCAACTGTTCTACAGTTCAATTCTGCTGTTACCACTCGTTGTGATAGTGTAGCTTTGATCCACCTAATAAGGGTGGGATCGATTTCATGCCGTGCCGTAGCATGGCAGATAGACTCTTATTGTTGTGGCTGCTCGTTAATTTTTTCAATAACCATACTGAGCGTTATTAATCTATTGACCAATAACTGGACAACCTCCCAGAGCGGCTTGGGAATCTATCTCACTCAGTATGTAATGAAGCGTGGGACTTAATCTTACAGAACAGTTACCAATCTCAGATAGTTCAGAAACAATAATACACTTAGGACTTGTAATTATATATATATAATATATATATATATATATATATATATAAAATATAAAATAAAACAACACTTGATACACCTGGTATAATTTACGGAGAAAATGTATAGGAAGTCGAAAAAAATTTCAATATAAAATATACATGAATGAGAAACAAGTATGAAATGCCAAATAAAATAACTGTTCTTCAGTTATTTTGGGATTGCTTATATTTCTACTTTGTCGAATAATAGTTGACTCTACTATTAAATCAAAAGGGAATGGTTCCTTATTACACTATACATATAAACCTTGCCCAATAACAGTTTAATTTTTTACCCCCACTGAATAACACACCACGTTTTAAAAGTTACTAATTATTCTTTTGGATTACCGATTGTTATTAAGCGTTCACTGGTCGTAATACGATTATTTAGCTTCCTTGACAAATATTAATTCCATTTGTTGAGTTATTACTGAGATGATTTCTGAGAGTTACCCTTCCTCTATTTTTCTGCATACTTTTGATGAATTGGTACTTTATGAATGAAATACGAAGTCTACGTTTACTTCGAATTAGAATATGGAAATGCATCTTCACTAGATGAAATTTGAAACAACTTCAATTCGCTTCATAATATGAAGCCTAAAACAGAACGTCTCTCTGTACTCGCTGAACACTGAATGAATTCTAATAAAATGATCACCCCGTTTACTTCCAACTTCAGTCTTATATAGAAAACTCCCCCCCAATGACCCTTTCTCAGTTTTTGAATAAGCGCGATGTAGTCTCACGGTAATGAATTATACTTTTGGACATTATTGCCACGGCGGTACATTTCAATCACATTCTTTACGAGTTAATGTTTTCTCCCGGCTGGTGGAGAATCGTCAATTATCTATCGCGGCTTTGGGCTTAATAGAAATAAAATGAATATCCTGTCGTAATTTAGTGGCGGCCTGTTGTAAGTTTTACGTCATAACACATTCATGAGATCTTTTTAATGATTGATGCTATCATATGATTTTGCGATATTTTCACAGTCTTTGTCGAACTCATACCGCCTCCTAATTTAATTCGGCGAAATAAAACAGTCGTTAACTTTTTACAGCCGCATTCTTCAGTTAAGGGTATTACACATGGATACATTAAAATACTTGGTTGATCGCGGCCATTACATAATATTGAAAAAGGCTCCTTCTATGTCAATGTCCCCATTGCGGACTGCCCTCTAGCCAGTACTCTCCTTATCCTATATACAAGGTGCGTCGACTTTTTCCTGCTTGGTAGGCATATTGTTGCTTGTGCAGTGGATACACTGCAGCGATTGTTCTCTGGTGTACCGATCTACCAGCCTTTCGGCGTTTTTATGAGAAAGGACGTTAGGCTGATAGGTCGGTACTCCTTGGCCTGGGAGTAGTTGGTTTTCCCAGATTTTGGGATGAAGACAATCTTTACTGGCCTCCATGCCTCTGGTATGTAGCCCAGGGTCAGACATGATTGAAGTATTTTCATAATCAGTAGTATGATACTATCCAGTCCCTCTTGGAGAAGGGCCGGAAATATACCCCCTGGTGATATGAATGGTAAGAGTGACTCAGCAGCCCATCTTACTTCTCTGCTTACCACTCTTGAGGTCGTTTTGTATCCATCTAGATTTCTCATAGGGGTCGTCGTCAAGGGTGGATGAGTAATCGTTTCTGATTCAGGAAAGTGCATGGAGATCAGGTGTTTTAAGGTCTCATCCGCTGATGTGGTTTCCTTTCCAGCAGGTAGGGACATTATAGCCACTCCCTTCCCTGGATCTTTTGAGAGAACTTTGCAGAGCCTTGCTGCTGAAGGCATTATGTCTTCTATGGGGTATGTCTTTTTTGTAATCTCTCTGGGCAGATCTATAGTTGTTTCTGCGTTCTTTTCGCTTCGTTTAGAAGCTTTCTTGTTTTCCTCGGTGGTTCTCGATTTCCGAGTTCCACCAGGGCTTTCTAGCGTTGTCTGTCCTCTCTTTGAGAGGGCAGCTATTTTCGAAGAAATGATCGCCTTGTTGAGGTACCTCACTGCGGTATCTATCTCGGCTTCATTCCCGTACTTTGACGGTAATCCTACACGCCCTCAAATTGTCCTCTTTTGAAAAGTGAAAGAGTGAGGTACATTTCGTTACCAATGCGCGCACGGCAATTTAAACCTACGGACGGGGTGACAGTCACGTCATTAGCGTGTCGCAAGACCTCGCGGACAATAAGTCACAGCTCTTACGTATGCAAGTGCGCGCACCACCGTAAGGGTCCCTAGCCACGGTGACAGTGACGAAACAGTTACGGTGACAAAAATCACCAGTGCGCGCAGGCTCTTATGATAATTTTTTACCTGGCATATGTGCTACTTTATTTTTCGGAAACCTATCTGCTTCAACAGCAAATGGAACTCCTTTCTTCGATACGGTGTACCTACATTCCGCGATGTTATAAGAATCCGGTGAAGGGGTGTCGATGGTATTTTTCTCGAACCGCTCGCTCGCCCTTATGAAAGGCCTGGGATTAATGCCATCACACCTCTTACACGAGTTGTCGCATCTGGAAATATTGTAGTGTCCCGGTCCAGGCAAATCCTTGAAAACAAACGCAAAATTCATTAAATATGGTCCATGTTTGATTTTTCGTTGTGGCATTAGACTAGAAAGTGGTTGTTTTCACCTTAGATTAAGGAAGCAGGAGATGGGACATATGCCATCGCGCAACTAATCATTTACCCCTTAGTCCCCACTCTAGAGCCCAGCCAATGAAATAAGAATACCCTTGTGTCTCCTTCCTAGCGCTCCTAAATGACTCGGATAACCGCAACGGCGGAATCGAGCAATATTTGAATTTTTCTGTTGGAGGTTGGAAGTTGCTTGGAATATTTTGAGTTTGTGTTAAAGACCAGAAAGCGATTCACTTATTCCGGTAAGTTTCAAGAATTTCTTACGCGATGAAGTGCAGCCATGTTGGTTCCAAAAAAATTAGGGAGAGAACACCAGGGCCGAATTTCGGATTTTTATAAAATGCTAACTAATGATTTGATTGTAATTTTAAAATATGTTTTCAAAATCAATTGAATTGTTGACTGCAAAATAATCATATGTTTTTATGCTAGTATGTATAAATCAATCCCGGAAGCTTCCTTTAGGGTATTTTATGGTTGATAGTTTGACGGGCGTACAGAAACAAAATTTCATTCTTCAGTATATATGAAGGTCCATAGGTATGGAATAAATTCAATTTTAGCGTTATTATGTATTTGTTTAAAAAAACCTGAAACGGTCGATTTCTTTTGTCAATTTGTCAATTAACAGTATGAAAATATTATTCCCTCCTTGCACCCCCTCTGAGTTATGAGCACCCCCTCAAAAAATTTAAATGAGAAGAGGGTCGTGTGGCACCTTATTCGGAAGGGATTTTCATTCTCTGTTCAGCAATATTAAGTTTTTCAAATTTGGTGCAATCATAACTGAGAAAATTTATTTTGAAAATGTAAATTTTTGAAGAAATGGCTATTACTATGAGTTACTGATGTAAATTAGTAAAGATTTTTACCTAATCAAGGCCTCGTGGTCTAAAAAAAAATTAAGAATATTTTTTCATTCGTAAAATAAAAATTTGGCATCACTGTCGTATGTCATTTGAGCCGTAGAATCCGAAAATCATCAAACATACGGGGTGTTCCATTTGAAAAATCGAAGTTGTAACTATTCTGGCGGAACCGGAAGTCGGCCATTCTGTTTTCATATGTCTGTCAATCCGAAATTGTGTCTCATATCTATGTACAAAATTTCATTCAAAGCGGTTGATAAGTGAAGGAGATATAGGCATGTCATCCGGTATACCTTATACGGGCAATCAAATTTATTTCTTTCCGTTTTCCTTCATTATTCAACATTATAATATATACGATTTTGAACGAACCCTATATTTTGAGTTGAAGATGGTTGTATTCAACTGAGAATGAATATATTATATCACGTTTCAACTCATTATCAAGCCTGTATTTCGGGCATTGCTCACATACCTCTTTTTTCAGCTTCATCTCTTGAGCGTCCAAGAACCTGGGCACGAAACTCAATAGCCGCGCCATCTCTCGAAACTGTTCGTCTCTATCATTCTGCGAGCACTCAGGAATCTTCACATCGTACTCGCTCGGTCCGGGAAAGTTTTCTGTTTTGTACAGGAAACGTTTCTGCGATCTACGAGACCACTTGCAACCTTTGTATTGATCGTTTGCAGGTTTCTGTAAAAGAGTTCGGAAATAGACGAACTGAGATAACTTGGGACATTTACAGAGCGATGGCGCAATAGTACAAAATTATGAGAATGTATAGAAATACCAATTGTCTAAAGATATAGACAATGGAAATACAGAATACAGTGAATAAGAGAAGATAAGGAATGAGACAAAAATAGATATGTTTATACAGAATGAAATCACGGCTTTTTTGACAATGATATTCATGTCTTCTGTCAATTCAATTTGTTTTCTGGGCTCCCAAAACAAATTATTTTCATATTCAATTTCTCGGAATAAAGGTCTGACTCAGTCAATTCATATAATTTCTTTTAACGACGTTTCGACATGGTATTTGCCATCATCAGGTTAAAACACTAAAATAAAAAATATGCAGTTTGAGACATATTTAAATTAACACAATATTAAAATGTATGCACTAAAGTAATTCTTTAAAAACAAATTATATTATTTGAATTTCTGCGTTCGCATTGTACGAACGTTATTGTAGGTGCCCAATGCCCACTTTATGATGAGAGGAACTTTAGAGTGGTATATTTTCAGTTTCTACCACTTCAAAAAGTTATATTCTCCAAAAGCCGTCATATTATGCTGGGTCGTCATTATTAGAGAAATGAACGAAATATTCAATAAAGATTTATTTGTCGTAAGTACTGCATCAAACGTAGTAATTTATTACGTAAGTATTGATTTCAAGTAACCAAGATTGATAAAAAATTATGTTGAGGGATTTAAGTACATAATTTCAGAGGCGACTCATTTCCAAAATTATGTTTTCCTTAAATAAAGCGTGCTCACAATCGAGCTGCAACACCCATATTTCACAGTAACCTTTCAATCGTTTTAATTTTATCCCGATCAGAAGTATTCAAATTCAATATACTTACGTCTTTGTATGTTATATACAGTGCTTCTCAAAAGTCTTCCCCTCCTCTTATTTTTGGAACGATTATACATAAACAAGTGAAATTTGGAAACTGAATATTAAAGGTTGTAAACTTCCCTACTAGTGATGATAGATGAAGAAATCGTCAAAGATGACGTCACAAGGCCATTGTGACCAATAATTTTAAATGGAACTCTACGGCAAGCGACACCTCTTTTAAAAGGTATCGAAAAAACCTATTCAATGATACTAATTTTGTTTGTGTTTATGGCAGTTTTGGCAACTCGCTTTTAAAAAACGCAAAGCTGTGATGAATTAAATCAGTTAATACTAAAATTCCAAATTCAAGCTCCGCCTCTGGAGAGTTTTTGTTAGTCTCCCTAATTCGACGTTTTCGTAATTGTCCAAGTTTTTGTGTACATTTGATAATTTATGTATTGTTGATCGAACGTTTAACTGGTTTAACTGGCTTTTGGTACTTTTAATATTTTTGTACATTTTGATAATTTTAAGGGAGCTTCTTCGTAAGTTTGGAACAACGGGTAGTATTAATGATGCGAAACGATCTGGCAGACAACAAATTTCTGATGAGAAAAAAATTGATATACTGGCAGAAGTAATAGTTAATCCTACTTCTTCAACAACTCACGTTGCATCTACCTGTGAAGTCAGTCGAAGAACAGTACACAGGGTGTTGATAAAAAACAAATTTCATCCATACAAATTAAAAATGGTTCATCAACTCTCAGACGACGACCCAGACCAAAGACTAGAATTTTGTGAAAATATGGAAACTGAAATTAACCAACAGCCAGACTATGTCAAAACAATTTGTTTTAGTGACGAAAGTACTTTCTATCTAAATGGAAATGTAAATACACAGAATGTGAGGTATTGGAGTGACGAAAATCCTCACCTGTTTCGTGAAACACATACCCAATTTCCCCAGAAGGTGAATGTTTGGGCAGGTATCCTGGGAAACCACATCATTGGGCCTCTTTTTTCAAATACTAATTTAACTGGTGAGGTTTATCTGGAGCTGTTGCAAAGCGCAATAGAACCGTTAATCATTGAAATTTTGGAAGATAATCCAGATGAATTCGGCAATTTGGAAATAATATTCCAACAGGATGGTGCTCCTCCACACTATTACGGTGCAGTAAGACGGTATTTGGATGAGGAGTATCGTGGTAGATGGATTGGACGACGAGGTTCAACGAAATGGCCAGCTCGATCACCGGACCTCACACCTTTGGACTTTCTTCTGTGGGGGTACTTTGAATCGAATGTTTACGCCACTGAACCTGACAATATTGACGTTTTAAAACAACGTATTGTTGCAGAATGTGAGGCTGTTTCCGCAGACACATTTGCAAAAGCACGAGAAGAGTTTAAAAATAGGATATTTCACTATCGGAAAGTAAATGAGGGTCACTTCGAGCAATTTCTTCGAGTAGATACTGATTCTTGGATCTGTAACTAATATCATACTGAATGGAATTTAAATTTTAATGTTTACTAATGAGCCATTGAAACTGCCATAAACACAAACAAAATTAGTATCATTGAATAGGTTCTTTCGATACCTTTTAAAAGAGGTGTCGCTTGCCGTAGGGTTCCATTTAAAATTATTGGTCACAATGGCCTTGTGACGTCATCTTTGACGATTTCATCATCTATCATCACTAGTAGGGAAGTTTACAACCTTTAATATTCAATTTTCAAATTTCACTTGTTTATGTATAATCGTTCCAAAAATAAGAGGGGGTAAGGGGACTTTTGAGAAGCACTGTATCCTTATACTTATAGTCGATCGAATGGAAATGAAAGAACGGGGAACATTTATTATAAAAAATATATGTTGCGGGGCAGAGATCGAGCTACAAATCAATTACACAAGCGCAGTCAGTTGTTTAACTTGTCTAGTGTCGGCCACTACGTATCCACGTTTTTGCTAGGTGACCACAACTTGGTTGGAATGTGGCTATCTGAGATCCAGGAACGTAGATCGGAACGAAGCGGCCACCAAAAAAGTGTTTCCCCATTTTGGTAGCCGCCTCGTGATAGAACCGTGTACATAACGTTTATTTTTTCCAATAGGATCAAATATACATATAAATATTTGTTTTCAGTTTGGTGAAAAATAGTAAAAAAAATAAAGTTACATTATCTCAACTCCATATTCAGGTAAAAGTTCCATCAGGAAAGTCGAGTACATCATTAGGAAGAATCCTCACAGTTTACCCACATAAAAGAAGGTCTAAAATAGAGATACTGCTCTTAAAATTGTGTGTGATAGCTCATTGGATCCGGAATAACGCCTAGAAAAATGTGCCAAAAGCGTGTATTAGCACATATAAAATTGAAAAAGTTATAAACAATTGAAGATGAAAAAAAATGGCATTTCGTTTTTTGCCAATATTTCATAAACTATTGATATTTAAGAAATTTCAAAAAATGATTCTGAAAGAGAAGGAAATTTCCAATAGAAAACTTCTAGCTCCCGGAATTTTCCATTATTTATAATTTTAATTTAACGCTAAAAATGGGTCTCCGAGCGACATTTTTAGGTTGCGCGCGCGGCGTCAAAAGCGAGTACGACACATTAATTAATTTATTTAAGGTATTAAATATTTTTTTTTTTGAAAAAATTATGGTGTATTCAGAACACTATGAATAATTTATTCCCGTTGGAAATTTCACTAAAAGTTAATTTTTCAACAAGTTAAACGATTGTTAACTAACAAAATTTTCTCGAACATCTGTCTTAATTGTGAATGAAAAAAAATGTTTGAATAAGTGTCGTAAAAATTTTTCGCTCCGTAGAGCTCTTCTTATATACATACTTAACAAGATCACGCCATAAAAGTTGAAATAATATTCATACTTTGTTTATAATAATTTTTGTACTTGAACAAAAACTAAAAAATCCAAGTAATATTGTTGAAAAAAAATTTTTTTTTCCCAATCATCATATAATCGTTTTTTTATCCATACAAGATATGAATTGATTTGCAAAAAAAAATTTATTATTTCAATATTTTTGAAATTTTTTTTTCCACAACTTCGTTATATTACAAATATTATGATTTTTGAAAAAAATATTTTTTCTCAATAATAATTTTTAATTGTTTATAATCGTTTTTTTTTATTTCTATTGTTTAAATAATTAGTTGGGATTTTTTTCTTCTGAAAATCATAATTGACAGTCCTTTTTGGAGTAACAAAAAACATTTTTTTTTATCAACAATTCCATAGTTTATTAACTTACCAATTTGTTATAAACAAATTTTTAACATTTTTAGATTTTTTTTCTGAAACTTCTAAAATTTACAAAAACAACCATATACAACAAAGTATAGAAAAAAAAATTCCCAATTTTTCCCAATTCCAATTCCCAAAGTACAATAAAAAATTGGACATTGTTTTTTTCTATACTTTTTTATATGTTTTTTTGTAAATTTTGGAAGTTTAGAAAAAAATCTAACAAAGTTAAAAATTCATTTATGACAAATTGGTAGGTTAAAAAGGAATTTTAAAAAAAATTTGGTTTTTTGTTACTTCATAGAGGACTGTCAATTATGATTTTTAGAAGAAACAAAATTCCTTAACTAATCATTTAAACAATAGAAATATAAAAAAAAACGATTATAAACAATTAAAAATTGTTATTGAGAAAAAAATTGTTTTTTAAAAATCATAATATTTGTAATATAATGAAGTTGTGGAAAATTTTTCTTCAAAAATATTGATATAATCAATTTGTGTATAATAGTATATTAAAGTATAAGTGGATAAAAAGGGCTTTAAAACACGCGCGATTTTTCGAGCACGACGGCGCAGCCGGAGTGCTCGAAATAGAGCAAGTGTTTTTAAGACCAGTTATCCACGAATACTTTACGTTATTTTTTTTTATTGGTGCACTTTGAAATCATATATACTGGTATTATTACTACAAATAATAGAAATAAGAACTAATAATGCAAGAAGGTTGAATTCGTGATGTGACATCAGTATATCTTTCGTTGTCATGGAAATGAGAAAAACATTCCTTTACAATTTGTTACCAAAGATCAATATTTGTTGTCACCAGAGCTCAAAAATGAATTATTCTAATATCGATTTTTTTGAATAGTGAGGCAGAATCGCGGTAAATACCGCGAAAATCCAGTGATATATATAAAAAAGAATATGAAAAGTTCATCAAATGGATGGAGGAGCACATATAAATGAACGAATTGTGAGTAATATTTTGACGTTACAAGGTACTCCTGTCAGATCAATAATCAAAAATTTGTCATTTAGACTTCACGTTTCTCGATTTGTTGATGTTGTCATGGTTACCTTTAAAAAACGCGCGTTTTTTAAAGTTCGATTTAAACACGCTGAGGCGTGCTTTAAATGGGTAAAAAGGGGCACCAATAAAAAAAAATTAATCAACAAATGTCGGGAATTTTTTTTTTGCAAATCAATTTATATCTTGTATTCATAAAAAAACGATAATATGATGATTGAGAAAAACATTTTTTTTAACATTACTTGGATTTTTTGTTTTTGTTCAAGTACAAAAAAGTATGAATATTTTTTTAACTTTTATGGCCTGATCCTGTTGAGTATATAAAAAAGGCTCTACGAAGCGAAAAATTTTTACGACAATTATTTAAACATATTTTTTCATTTACAATTAAGACAGAAGCTCGAGAAAATTTTGTTAGTTAACAATCGTTTAACTTGTTGAAAAATTAACGTTGAGTGAAATTTTCAACGGGAATAAATTATTTATAGTGTTCTGAATACACCATAATTTTTTCAAATTCTAAAAAACATATTTAATACCTTAAATAAATTAATTAATGTGTCGTACTCGCTTTTGACGCCGCGCGCGCAACCTAAAAATGTCGCTCGGAGACCCATTTTTGAGTATAAAAGTAAAAATTTTGAGAAAATATCTCAAAATAAAAAAAAAAAGTAACAATTTTGAAATTTTAATAAAAAAAGATACTGGTATGATGGCTCCAATACGGCGTCGTAGATATCAGTTCTACATTATTCCGAATGTCTTGGGTATAAATATTGAATATTTCCTGAAAACCTATCAGTGCTATATGGGTAGGTAATAACTCATTATTATTACTGTTATTATAAAAATAATCCATACTCACTCGAGCAATATCATAGAACACTGGTCTCGATTTGGTATCCTGGCAAGTTGATGGTATCGGGATTAAATTTCCATGTTCATCAACAAAATACCCGTTCGCGTTGAGTTCAGTTGGAACAGAGGGTCCAAAGCCTTTCAACGTATAAGGCACCTTGCATACATACAATTTCCCCCTCCCCTTCGGTCTGTTAATGTCACTGGAACATTTGGGAATGTTAGGATCATAGTCCGCCGAACTTGGCCCATCTCTAATCCGGCTGATGAATCTGTCGGCTCTATTTCTTGGAGAACAACCCAACTGAAAATTAAAAAATAATTTTACAGACTTTACAGTCGAGTTCGAAACAATCGATTTTCTAGACATTACCTGAAGATGGCGAATGTGAATTTGCCGAAACGTCATAAACATAAACATTTCGAGAAAATATATATATTTATATATATATATATATATATATATATATATATATATTTATTTTTTTTATTTATTATTCAGTTTATACATATCACCCCCACACACGTACACAACACCATCCCAGCGGAGTGTACTACGGGCCTACCAACAACAAACGAAATAACTATAAATAGTTCTACACTACGTCGTTCGGGCGCCTTTAATGACAATTGACAAAACAACAAACCACACAATATTGAAACAATGATGCAACAAGATTTAACACCGCCCCGAAATCCAACTATTGTTGGTAACAAAACACAATCATGGTAAAACCAAGGTACATAACTCAAAAGGTAATTAAATTTATTTTCAGACACAACCTAACTTTCTACATATGGTGTTATCCAAACCAATATTTTATTTTCAGATTCAAATATTTTTAATAAATTTTACTGAAAATGCCCCCGAACGAGAGCGAAACGTCTAAAAAAAATTAATTTTTTTCTCGTTTTCATACAATCGAATCTGAAACCCAAGAAAACTCCAAAAATACAATCATCAAGATTCAAGAACCCACTATACCCAATTTATATATATATATATATATATATATATATATATATATATATATATATATATATATATATACAGTGTGACCCATTTAAAATGGAACCAACCCTGTAGAATACGCATTTTTCAATCATTCTCAAAAAAATTTTTTTTTAATGTTAAGAATCAAAAACTGTATCTTGACACATATTTTCATAACTTTATTTTCATTTCCAAGGCACGCTATGGTTCTTTTTCTTCGTCAAAAACGGCAAAAGTTTATTAGGCAATTTTTTTTTTTTAATTTGACTACACCACTGGATACGTA
Organism: Gonioctena quinquepunctata; assembly: GCA_018342105.1. Lineage (NCBI taxonomy): Eukaryota > Metazoa > Arthropoda > Insecta > Coleoptera > Chrysomelidae > Gonioctena > Gonioctena quinquepunctata. Next base: position 38,245 of record JAFIRS010004851.1, read on the forward strand.
TACTGGATACGAATATAAATGAGGACCATGAGAATTTCATTAAAAAATATTATTTAACAACGAAGTTACAATAACTTCAATTTTGGAAACAAAGTATTTGATTATAATTTTTATTTAGATTATAGACATATATAAAATCTGGCAACACTGCCGATACAAAGGAGAACACCAGTGAATTTGTACAGCGAAAATCCGAAATCAATAGCTCATTCCGTTCTACAGTTATAACTCCTGAAAGTATGGTCATGTGAGCGATTTGTGGTGGAAGCGATTTTGTAATAAAAATCTGACTACGCCACTGGATTTGTAAATTATATCCCTTTAAAATCATTTATTTGAGTTTAGATTATAAGTGTATTCGAAAATAACAGAAAATTAAAAATTCATTTTCAAGTTATGCAGTCTTCCATAGCCGATATGAACGAAATGAACCGAACCAAGTTTTAAAGTATCAAAATTATTTATTCAATAAGAAAACAGAAAGCAAGACAAAAAATGTTCCTTTTACATTCTGTAAAACTCAACTAAAACAAGCTTCTAGAGAAGGTATCAATAATTTGAGGAGAACTGAACTAATACAGTAGGCATAGGTATTGTACTAAATCAATAGTAGGCTGTGATTTAGTACACCACAAATCGCTCACATTACCATACTTTCAGGAGTTATAACTGTAGAACGGAATTAGCTATTGACTTCGGATTTTCGCTGTACATATTCACTGGTGTTCTACTTTGTATCGGCAGTGTTGCCAGATTTTAAATATGTCTATAATCTAAATAAAAATTATAATAAAATACTTTGTTTCCAAAATTAAAGTTGTTGTAACTTCGTTGTCAACCAATATTTTGTCATGAAATTTCGATGATTTCTATTTATAACGACTACGAATCCAGTGGTTTAGTCAAATTTGAAAACAAAAATTGCCTAATAAACTTTTGCCATTTTTGACAAAGAAAAAAAACCATAATGTGCCTTGGCAATGAAACTAAAGTTATGAAAATTTGTGTCAAGATACAGTTTTTGATAATTAATATTAAAAATTTGTTTTTGAGATTGACTGAAAAATGCGTATTCTACAGGGGTGGTTCCATTTTAAATGGGTCACACTATATATATATATATATATATATATATATATATATTTGTGTTCGGATAGGTTTCCGCGGTCATGATTATTATGAACATTCAAAGGTCGGGTTAAACCACGTCTCTAAATTTGGTAATTTCAACGTTTCGGCTCCCATTTTGGAGCCATTTTCAAGAAAGTGTACATGCTCCTCAATAAAAAAAATCTATATTTTTTTCAACTATTTTGCAAACGATTGTCAAGTTCAATCGACTACTGAAAAATATATTTCTTTATCTACCTTCCCAATAGGTACAGAGCCTTCAATAAAAAAACAATTTTTGTTTGGGTACATAATAAACAAAAAAATAAAAAAGCTCGACACATTCAAAAAATCTACCAGGATACAGAATGATGTTAAAATTCAATACTACGTGAAAAATTGTCAAAAAATATTTTTTTTTCTTTTTAACCGGCAGATTAAGAAATTTTTAGTGGTCGATAGAACGCATAAAATATTACCACGATCACGATGTCTGCAAACGATGTAGCTACGTTCGCAATGAAATTATATGAAATACCTCCGATAGGAAATTCTAGCAGCTGGCCGTTGTCGAAAGAGTCACAATCCTATGAAAAAAGGAATAGAAGTGACCCTCATTGACATTTGAATCATGATAGCTCCGATTATTTGAGAGTGCAAATTCTTGTTCAGCAGGTAGAAATACATAAGTATCCCAAAATTCATTGAGAACAGATACCAAATCAGCAAATTCGGTAGCCTCTTCAATTTAATTCTAACAACTCCACTCACTGTTCTATCAGGATTGCCTGGAACACTATAGAGGCTATCGCAGAAAGACTTTTTGAAGAACGATGGCGCTCTAACTTCAGTACTGAGAAATGGGGTACGATTCTCTGGAAAATTAAAACGATGTTTTTTCGTTTCTTGTAGACCATCGACTTTACCTACTCAGGTGTTCACGACCATCGCATATTATGTAGGTTGTAGGCCCTATTAGAGCTGGAGTTGCAGATTTGAACTGGATGCCCATACGTGGGGAATTGTTATACATTTTGGTAGATGTTTGGAAAAAAATAATTTTTTGACACTTTCTGACACTCAATCACTGCTATGAGTATTTTTTACTGACTTTTGACTGTGAATGGAATGCGTTCACGAAAGCTGTCGTTCCCTACTAGATTCGATATTTCTACACTGCCATATCAAATGTCTTCAGGATCAGTAAATCATCTTGAAATCAACTCAGCCACTGAATATTATACAGTGCTCCTCAAAAGTCCCCTCCCCCCCTCTTATTTTTGGAACGATAATACGTAAACGAGTGAAATTTGGAAACTGAATATTAAAGGTTGTAAACTTCTATTAGTGATGGTAGATGACGAAATCGTCAAAGATGACGTCACAAGGCCATTGTGACCAATCATTTCAAATGGAACCCTACGGCAAGCGACACCTCTTTTAAAAGGTCTCGAAAAAACCTATTCAATGATACTAATTTTGTTTGTGTTAATGGCAGTTTTGGCAACTCGCTTTTGAAAAACGCAAAGCTGTGATGAATTAAATCAGTTAATACTAAAATTCCAAATTCAAGCTCGGCCTCTGGATAGTTGTCAAATAAGCTGACGTTTTTGTTAGTCTCCCTAATTCGACGTTTTTGTAATTGTCCAAGTTTCTGTACATTTAATAATTTGTGTATTGTTGATCGAACGTTCAACTGTTTAAGCAGCTTTTGGTACTTTTAATATTTTTGTACATTTTAATAATTTGTTAAACTGTTGTGAGCCGAACGTTTAAGTGCTTCAAGAAGCGAAATGGTACGTGGTTTAGGTGATGAAGTAGCAGCGATCCTAATTCTTGGTGAAACTGGAGAAAATATTCATGCAGCAGAAAGCATGTTCAATGAGGTTTCCCGATCGCCCCGTTTCGAGGACCTATTCAAGGGAGCTTCTTCGTTAGTTTGAAACAACGGGTAGTATTAATGATGCGAAGCGATCTGGCAGACCACAAATTTCTGATAAGAAAAAAATTGATATACTGACAGAAGTAATAGTTAATCCTACTTCTTCAACAACTCACGTTGCATCTACCTGTGAAGTCAGTCGGAGTACAGTACACAGAGTGTTGAAAAAAAACAAATTTCATCATACAAATTGAAAATGGTTCATCAACTCTCAGACGACGACCCAGACCGAAGACTAGAGTTTTGTGAAAATATGGAAACTACAATTAACCAACAGCCAGACTATGTCAAAACAATTTGTTTTAATGACGAAAGTACTTTCTATCTAAATGGAAATGTGAATGCACAGAATGTGAGGTATTGGAGTGACGCAAATCCTCACCTGTTTCGTGAAACACATACTCAATTTCCCCAGAAGGTGAATGTTTGGGCAGGTATCCTGGGAAACCACATCGTTGGGCCTCTTTTTTCAAATACTTATTTGACTGGTGAGGTTTATCTGGAGGTGTTGCAAAACGCAATAGAACCGTTAATTTTGGAAGATAATCCAGATGAATTCGGCAATTTGAAAATAACATTCCAACAGGATGGTGCAGTAAGACGGTATTTGAATGAGGAGTATGGATTGGACGACGAGGTTCAACGGAATGGCCAGCTCGATCACCGGACCTCACACCTTTGGATTTTTTTCTGTGGGGGTACCTTAAATCGAAGGCTTACGCCACTGAACCTGACAATATTGACGTTTTAAAACAACGTATTGTTGCAGAATGTGAGCTGTTTCCGCAGACACATTTGCAAAAGTACGAGAAGAGTTTAAAACTAGGATATTTCACTGTCAGGAAGTAAATGGAGGTCACTTCGAGCAATTTCTTCAAGTAGATACTGATTCTTAAATCTGTAATCAATATCATACTGAATGGTATTTAAATTTTAATGTTCACCGGACCTCACACCTTTCGATTTTTTTCTGTGGGGGTATCTTAAATCGAAGGTTTACGCCACTGAACCTGACAATATTGACGTTTTAAAACAACGTATTGTTGCAGAATGTGAGGCTGTTTCCGCAGACACATTTGCAAACGTACGGGAAGAGTTTGAAAAATAGAATATTTCACTGTCAGGAAGTAGATGAAGGTCACTTCAAGAAATTTCTTTAAGTAGATACTGATTCTTAAATCTGTAATTAATATCATACTGAATGGTATTTAAATTTTAATGTTCACTAATGAGCCATTAAAACTGTCATAAACACAAACAAAATTAGTATCATTGAATAGGTTCCATTCAAAATTATTGGTCACAATGGCCTTGTGACGTCATCTTTGACGATTTCGTCAGCTATCATCACTAGTAGGGAAGTTTACAACCTTTAATATTCAGTTTCCAAATTTCATTTGTTCATGTATAATCGTTCCAAGAATAAAAGGGGGAAGGGGACTTTTGAGAAGCACTGTATAGGACGGCAGAATCACTTTTGCAATTTCGGGAAGAACTTTCAAAATCGGGTGCGCACCATTGGTATGTAGATTGTAGGGGCGTCGATATGCTTTTTCAATCTATCGTAGAGAGTTTGCACTATAAACCAACAGGAGCTACTATAGTAGGATACGTGGATGCTGACTGGGCAAATGATGAGATCGACAAGAAATATTACAAAGGATTTGTTTTCAAATTAGCGTATGGAGCGATTACTTGGGAAAGTAAAACACAGCCCACACGGGATATCTCTTAGCGGAAGTTGAGTATATGGGTTCACCTCAGGCATGTAAGGAAGCTGTTCGTCAAACGATTATTGGATAAATGGTCGGTGCGAGAGAAATTCTGTACATTACTTTTCATCTATTCGAGACCTAGAATTCCAAGACTCCTTGCAAAGTTCATTAGTTACCTGGGAGTTAAGTTCCTGATGTCTGAGGGCGTTGAAGAAACCGTAGAATGGTTCCTGGCCAGGAAATTGGGTGTTCGCCCCTTCCCATTGCCTTTGATTGCCTCGTGACCTAGCACCCCATCGGAGTGACCTGATTGTTTGTAGCCAGTTGTCATAGGAAGAGTTTGCGTCTCAAGTCAGTCTAGACTCACAAGTGTGTGACTTTTTAGCTTTTAGTGCTGCTTGGCTATCTGATAGAATATAGATTTTTGAGGCTTTTCTAGTGGTTTCGAGAGCTCAAAACTAGGACCCGTTACTCCCACTCCAGCCGTTTCGTCCATCTTAAAACCATACCATACCATAACCATACCGATACATTCCTTTCTAGTTCATTGTGAATATATGGTGGTTGTTTTTAACCACTTCATAATTCACTTCTGAATCGTGCCTAGCTGATATTATATCTGATAACTTGTACCTGAATCCTAGGGAAAATTTTCCCAGAATCCTCGGATGTCCAATCAAATTTCCAGCTTGATGTTTATATCCACAAAATAGAACCTCAATGAAATTTCAAGAGGGGGCGCTGTATTTTCTATACACATCGGCCTGTCTAGACTAGGCACCCCAGTGACGATATGTTAATCTATATTGATGCTAAAAATTATATACCCGATGACGAAGGATTTCCTACGATCACCTCTTCACTTATACCTTCATATATTCAGATTCAGCATGAAATAGTGTAAGAAAGCTGACTTCTTACCTCTGGGTAAAGTCGTTGACATCCTCGCCAATTCATTCTATTTCTCCTACTCTTCCTCAACACAACCGGGCTGCTCGTCAAGAACTTCAGCTTCGCCGACAAACTCTGCATCGAACTGTCGGACAACTGTTTCTCCATTTCAGACCTCTTACCCTCCTCAGACTCCTCAGTAAAGCTGCTATCCATACTCTCGTGATCATGCTTCACTTCCCCTTCGCTCTCTTTCCGGACAAGCTTTTTGCGGATTGTTATTGTAACAATCGGCGGTCTGAAGTAAATCATTACTCACAAGTGCAGTGGCGGAAGGTTCAGAATGACCTCTAATGCTGCAGTGGCACCATTGGTATGCTTCCTGGACTAGTTCACCTACTAGGTTTCATAACTGGAAAGATGTATCAAGTTGTTTTTCTTCAGTTTGAGAATGTTTCACTTCCCAATTTATTTGTACACCATATATCACACTCCACCCGGATGTGGACTTGAGACTATCTTGCTGAGTCTGGGAACACACTTGGAGCAAAAACAATGGAGAGATTGCTTACTCTAGAAAAGTGGCAAGAGCTCTACGATAACACTGAAAACGAGGCGCAATGGACCAAATCCGTGGTACCTCACGTGAGTATCTGGGTTGGGGGCAAACACAGAAGAGTGTACTATTTTTTGTTCCAAGTACTTACAGGCCATGGGTCCTTTGAAGCATAAACTGGTACAGGCATTATGGATCAATCTCAATATTCGAAACTCAGACAAGACTATGACAAGAAGAACAAGACACATAGAATCTAGCTCACACCTTCATAAAAAGGAGTAGTGAACATGGGAGGGATAAAAAAAGTCACGAGACAAGTAGAGTATGGAGAAACGAGATCAATGCCCTCCATTCCTGAAGATATGCAACAAGAGGTTCCAGGTTGGTGAGTGGAGATTAAAAAAATGTGTTTTCAGTCAGTAGGAGTCTGACTGAGCGGTCGGTACCCTATGCAGGATTTTCCCCCCAACAAAATCCATGTAGAGGAAGAAATGAAACACAGGTGATAACAATGTTGGGACATGTTTTATTAAACCTCTTTATCTTTGGTAGAATTCCTCCACCATTCTAGTTCTTCATTCAGCTTGTTCTTGATCGGTATCCTCGGCGATAGATTGAGCATGCTCGCCCACTGACCTTCGCAAAGATTGTCGAATTGCATGTCTTTTAATAAAGACCCCCCGAGATCCCCGGGACCCCTGCAGGTTGGCTGGGAATCCCATAGCTTGTCAGCGTTGAGGTCAATCCATCTGGAACGAAAATCGATAATTTCGGTAGGGTATTTAGGATCGCCGATAAAAAAAAGAAAGAAAAACTGCCTTCTGTTCTGGGTTGTTTTTGAACATGAAAAGACATCATTTATTGTAACATATATGTATACACTGACGAATTAATTATGGTATGCACAAGCGGGCGGTAAACTGCACTTTATCGCCTGGATTTTCTAGTATTAAGTATTTTACCGCCCGCCACCATTTCATCACCAGCGAGCGGTAAAGTATTTTTTACACATTTTTGCTTTATGTACATACCTATATAAATTTTAATTTAATTTTAATTTTATAAATCAAAACTATTCTCGTTATTCAAAATAGTCCACGGGGAAGTGCACATTATTAATTCTACCGTTAGTACTAAAATTAAGAAGTTTATGAAAAACGAGAAAGAGCTAGAGCAGGATATCACAGATATTGAAAAAAAAAACAAAGTGATTGACCATCTAGTTTGACAGATATAATCAAAACTACTCTCGTTATTCAAAATAGTCCACGGGGAAGTGCACATTATTAATTCTACCGTTAGTACTGATATTAGGAAGTTTATGAAAAACGAGGAAGAGCTAGAGCAGGATATCACAGATATTGTAAAAAAAATCAAAGTGATTGACCATCTAGTTTGACAGATATAATCAAAACTACTCTCGTTATTCAAAATAGTCCACGGGGAAGTGCACATTATTAATTCTACGTTAGTACCAAAATTGGGAAGTTTATGAAAAACGAGGAGGAGCTAGAGCGGGATATCACAGATATTTGGAAAAAAATCAAAGTGATTGACCATTAGTTTGACAGATATAATCAAAACTACTCTCCTTATCCAAAATAGTCCACGAGGAAGCGCACAGCCTGAAGAGGGGGGGGGGTAGAGAAATGCGGTTGTGCCGGGGGACTTTTTAAAGAAGGACGGGGGACCATTTGAGGGTCTGAACGCGAAAAAAAAACTCCTCCCAGTTGACCCCATCGACCGATTTCAACGATACCCCCCCCCTTCCCCCTCAAAAAAAAAGTTCTAATAGAGTACTACAAAAAAATCCATTGGAGTTTTATCGAAAAACGATAATTTTTTCCATGACGTATGATTTCTAGTGGGGGGGGGAGCCCAGGTCTGAATTTTTTTTGCTGCGCTTTTCGGGGACATCAATTTTTTGAGTCGCCGACTTTCTATAACGAAGAAATTTTCTAGAGTCGATTGGGAGGGGGGCAAGTGCCCCACTTCAGAAATTTTTTTTTCCGCGTTTCAAATCAAAAATTCCTTTGAAATTTTTCGATTCCGTCGAAAATAATTTCGTAATTCAACTGCTCGTGGCGGAACCAACTTAATGGAATGTAGAGTATGAATGTGGAAAAATGTTCATTATATAAAGCCTGGTACACAATACAATCAAAGAGAAAAAATATGTAGTCTCACCCTGTATATATACACTTGGTACGGAGATCACTTCACTCGACTCATTTCCGGTATTTTATCTTCAAATATTTTTATACAACTGATTTTTAGTTTAATCTTCAGAAATCCTGTCAAGTATTTAATTATTCATTTACTTCTGGAGCAAATGATGAAATTCGGATGACTTCTTCTAACTATATATCAGTGTATGTAGTTCGACTCATTTTCTTTGTAGCTACGATGTTGAAGTTGATTGGCTTCTTATAAACTGGTAAATAAACTCATCAGTGTGAGTTCTAATAACTGGACATTTTAAACTTGTTTGTATCTGAATATAATTCGAGAACAATAAAAAAATTCCATCTATCTGACTAAAACATGATCCGATCAAAATAACTCAATTTGAGATGCCGATGCGCATCATAAGTTACATACTGAATTGAAATGAATACCCGAATGGAATAACACTCATTGTTACAAAACGGTTTATATATCCTCGTATTCCCACATGCAGGAAAAATTCTATAATCCATTATAAAATCCCAAGTTGGGTTTGTTTTTTTTCTAAATATAATTACACCGTCTCTTCTACGATGATGCAGCTGTGTCGCTTCTTTTTTTTAGGGTTGATTATAAAGAGGTGATCTATTTCCTTATGGACTCATAGTTTACTGGAGTTCATAATTACGTACGATTTTCTTTGTACATTTATTTTAAGGAACCCTTGTTTTAAAATTGCTGGATTCCCACGTGCAGTATATGATTATATTTTCGTCTCCATCACAGATATATGGTGTTATTTTTATAATTTTTCGGTGCATTGAGTTTAATACTCGTTTGAATAGAATAACTTTCACGTAATATGAATTTATATAGTAATACTGGATTTTTCCATAGTTCAAATGTGATCTTTCCAAATGAATATATTCTTTCAAGACATTTTTCTTTTCCTAGCTCCATATGCAGATCATAACACCTGAGCGTTCACCTTTGATGTTGAGGGTGTATCACAGTCCCTTGACACAATCTTGTTAGCGATATTTTTCTTGCAAATTTTGTTTTTTCAATATAACCTTCCGTTACACTGATTGAATTCCAGCCAGCGTGTGATGTTGGTTAGGTTTCCATTTGATTCAGCTAAAAGAGTGGCGTGTATTCACTAGCATGGGGCAGCCCCAAAAAAACTGCAAGATTTCGAGGCATTTGACCAAACGTGTTTTTTCCAACCACTTGAGTAAAACACTTCATATTTTCAAAAAACACAAAATATCATTTTCAATCTGTGTTCGTCGTAACAAACGATATTTCCTGTAGAGCCCAAGAAAGCTGGGCATCGGTTTCTTCACATCCACAAGCATTATCATTCTGGCTACCTTCGTTTTTGATTCTTTTATGCTGACTAATATTATATTCACGCCATCGGGCGCTAATCGCCTATATTACGACCTAGATACATAAATAACTATTATTCATAGCTGCATATTATAAAGTCATAATGCTTCTTTCACAAACGTCTTATTGTTTTTTTTATATTATATAATGCAGAAAATAAAAATCACATATATTTTTTTTTTCCTCTAGCCAACGATGAGGTGGTCGGAACATTGAATCCTGGGATTTGAACCTCGACGGTTACGAGGTGCTCCACATAATCGTTCTCTGGCATACATGTTCGATTGTAGTGACACTCGTGTTTAAAAAAAAACTGCTTCACTTCGGGATTTATTCACGTACGATCTGGGATTCTGATAACAACCTACAACCTGAACTTCCCAATTGCCTGAAATTCGACTTGACTGCTCACGAGATTCTTTTACCCCGAATACATCTTCCAATGTTAATTCATTTTTTCGAAGAAGTTTATCTCGAAGACTTTGATTCAGCAATCCACATATCATAATAAGTCTGTTCAATATAAAATACCCATTGAGTCCAAAGGAGTATATAAAATACCAATTTCTAAATGTTGTAGGGCATACATAGGACAAATTGACAGACGAGTCACCAGCTGAGTTTACGAACATCAACCTGCTATCCGACACTAGCCTTTTTTCGGCACTGTCCAAGCACTATGAAGAGACATGCCACAGAATGGATTTTGACCACACCAGGACCATTGCCTCATTGAGACCTGGGATGGAAGTCACCTTTCTAACTAAGTAACTACGCAGTCATATGCTCCGTTCAAGACCAAATGCCAACTTAGGATCTTCCATGCTGTGTAGATTTTGCTGTACAAGTTGAAAAATTGATGTGCAGATTGCCCTCCTTGGTATTCAGTCTGAGTTATACAAAGATCAGGAAGTTTGAAGATCTATTCAAAAAAATTTTTTCTGAGAATGAAAATTATTCAAACTGTGTTCAATTGCTCGATAACAAATTTTAATTCTTCCGTAATTTATTTTGTTCTAATTGGAAAATAAACGTACCCATATTAGAAAAAAAAAAGAATTCAACGCTCAATATATTTTTTGTACTCACATTGCTAGATAAAGTATGTTACAGTCACAGTGCCAAGGGTTCTTCGCTAATTTGATGGACACTAGCTCTGTCAGATAATCGAGGAACTTTGCAGGTAGGAAATGGAATTTGTTGCTATCCAGGTGCCTGAAAATGAAATTTCCATCTCGAATGATTATTCACTAGATATTTTTCCAATGATTCTTGATTCAGATGAACCACAAGCAACCACCAATTCAGAAAGCTAACATATTGGCTGGAAAGTTATGCATTTAATTTACTTTTGTTTTATAAATCGTTAATGAACGGTGGAGTAGTTGTTATGTAGGTATTATGAGTATTTTTTCTTCTCAGCCAATGTCGGGAGATTCTATTGGGTATAAGATTATTGAAGAAAAATAATTGAAAAAAGAATTCTAGGTTACTTGAAAATAGAGAAAACTCACAATTCTGCATACGCCAGGAAACTGTGAAATGTCTAATTTGGCAGACTGAAGTTGTTTTTCAATAGAATAACATGCAACTAGAGAAAATATCTCACAGCTTTTGTAAACTCGGCGTATAGAAAAATACCCTCGGATGTATGTCCTTCAATATATTGTTGTTAATCAGAAGCAATGTCAATCCAACCAGACCATTGAACGTTTTCTCTTTGACCTCTTCCAAATTGTTGGAGAATAAAAACAATTTATCCAGATTTCTATTCTCTACGAACGCGTTTTCGGGTAGGTCACTAATAAAGTTCTGACCTAGGTGCAATTCGATGATGTTCGTCAATTTCTTGAAATCGTTCGAGGATATCTGAAATTTCGAAATGGGAAATAATTATAAGGCGTAAATGAATCGACCATATATTGTTTGAATCGGTAATATTGGTTATCCTATTTCTAGTGATTATTTTTTTACATCTCTAGAAACCAATGGAAACATTCAATTCAAACCATTCATGTACGTTCCGGCCAATCAAAACATAATTATAGCAAAAATAAGTTACCTAAAAAATTGCCGCGGGAATAATTTGAGGTATTTTATTTTTATTGTCATCAATTCGCATGAAAAGTGAGAAATGAATCAAAACCGGTTCAGTACCTTGTATCATTGTGCGAGGAAATGTGTTTATGATCGTAACATAAAAACATAATCTATAGAATATCACACGAGAATTCGATAAAGTAGAAAATAATTCTCAATTTGGCGTTTGGCAATAGCCACTCGAGCCCGTTGGGCTCTCGTGTCTATTGCCTGGCAACAAGTTTTCGAAAATCTATCGAATTATTTCAACTTTATTCCCACTCTCATGTGGTATTTATTACAACTGAAAATTATGTTCAAATCTCGGCCTCTCACGATAATCCCAATATTTCGTCATCCATTCATTCTGTTCTCGTTATAACCGATTTTATTTGTATTTACCATCCAATTGAGAGAATCAGATATAAATAAACATGACGAAATGTTTGAAGATAACAACACGCAAACCATCTGTTTTTAAGGACTGAGAAAAATAACCCATGGAACAGAAAAACAAAACTCAATCCAAATCAATACAATTAGTTCTAGTTTACAACAGTTCTGTAATAGACGACATTGAATTCCATACATTGCCTTTCATGGTAATATTAAGTAGAAATTTATATCCTGGAGTTTTTCATTCGGAGAGTCGTTTAGAATCACCATACCTTCAGAAATAATATGCACATTCCTAGTTAGAATAATCAGTCAGTCAGAGATGGAGAGAAAATGGTACTTTCCAATTAAACAATAATTTTGGAGAATGCACAAAGTTGAGTCAGCGAATAATAGTCGTCACTTCAACAATAATAAATTTGTGCTTCTTCTTTGTTACAGTCAGGTTAATATTTTTTTAAATATAATTTTTTTAACTTTTCAGTTTTTTATAATAATGGTCAACGTAGTGTCCCACAAAGGAAAGTGCGCAGTTCAAATACTCAAAAAAATCACAGCTAAAAGTTTTAAAATGGCGGTTGAGCTCCATCTTCAATAATTTTTTCGAATAGAACACACCGTATATTATTCCATTTTCGAAATCTGCTTATAATTCTCAACAGTCTTCCCCAATACACTTCACTCCTAAATTCAATTGTTTTCGAAATATTAACGTTTGAAAAGTGACATTTTGGTCATTTCAAACCCAAACCAAAAACACTAATGTTGCTTTCAATCAAGTTTGCATTGGAAAAAATCGTTGTCGCGGTAACATCTTGTTTACTAGAAAAATCGAATTTAAACGGTTTTCTTCACATAAAGGATTCAATATAAAATTGAACCAGAGAAAGGTAGATCTCAGGTGAAAAACAACTACTTTCCTGGCAAATACCACGCAGAACGTTGAATGATATTCACCTGAAAATCCATGCATACTTCCATATAATATCAATGGACATTGAATGCAAATGTTTCTTTCTGATAAGCTCGATTATGGTTAATTTATGTCGTGTTCACCTAACAATCCGCATACCGGTTTCAGGCTTCTTGGCCCTCATCAGTACGGAGTAGTCAACCAGCCAAAGGTCCAAAGAATTCTGGCTGAAGTGAGACACAACGTAAACAAACCATCATCGATCTTGTAACACCTATAGGTACGCCGGAAAAGATAAACTTTAACTGGCGGTACCTAGTGACAGAAAGAAACACTCCGAAAATCTCCCACCTCGATAGGTTTCTAAATAAAAGATTCCTTCACAGTAGGAGTGGCAAGCCCGTCTAGCATATAGTGAGGAGATAAGTGCCATGTGAAGTGGAATGAATAGAAAAATCGAATTTAAACGGTTTTCTTCACATAAAGGATTCAATATAAAATTGAACCAGAGAAAGATAGATCTCAGGTGAAAAACAACTACTTTCCTGGCAAATACCACGCAGAACGTTGAATGACTACTCCGTACTGATGAGGGCCAAGAAGCCTGAAACCGGTATGCGGATTGTTAGGTGAACACGACATAAATTAACCATAATCGAGCTTATCAGAAAGAAACATTTGCATTCAATGTCCATTGATATTATATGGAAGTATGCATAGATTTTCAGGTGAATATCATTCAACGTTCTGCGTGGTATTTGCCAGGAAAGTAGTTGTTTTTCACCTGAGATCTACCTTTCTGGTTCAATTTATATTGAATCCTTTATGTGAAGAAAACCGTTTAAATTCGATTTTTCTATTCATTCCACTTCACATGGCACTTATCTCCTCATCTTGTTTACTGTCAAACTGAACTGCTAACTGTCAAATAGTCCGTTGAGCACCTAAATCTTTTTATGAAAAGTGTGATCATGGCTCGTAGTTTAGACGATAAATTTGAAGCAGTTTTGATATTTGGAGAAGCTGGAAGAAATTATCATTTAACAGTCCGCATGTTTAATGATAGATTTCCCGAGAATCCTATTTCGAGGTCATATTCGCGCGAACTTTTAAATAAGCTCTAAGCAACTGAAAGATGCTCCAAGATCAAGGAGACCGCCTCTTTCAGAAGAAAAGTAGGTAGAAATGTTTGCTGAAATGGTAATCAATCCGATTCAGTCGACGTCTGCAGTGGCGTAAGTTCAAAAAGTGTCCAAAGAGTCCTGAAGAAATAAAGTTTCAACCCTATGAAATTAAAATCCTGCATGCTCTCACGGAGGATGATCCAGACCAGAGGGTTGAATTTTGTGAATGGTTAACAAGAACAATTGAAGGAGAACGATGCTTCCTGAAACGTGTTTGTTCCGCAGACGAATGCACGTTTTTTCTTAATGGAAAAGTCAACAAACAGAATGTACGATACTGGAGCGATACTAATTCGCATATTTTCAGATAGGGACATACCCAGTTTCCTAAAAAGGTGAATGCTTGGGCGGGGATTTTAGGCAATCGCGTTGTTGGACCGATTTTCATTAGAGGCAAATAAGACAAATTGTACTAAACAATCAGGAAGAGTTTGAAAATCGTGAAATCATATTTCAGCAGGATGGGGCACCTCCCCATTTCGATCGCATGGCTAGAGAGTTCCTCGATACAAACTTTCCTGGGCGATGGATAGATCGCAGGGGAAGTACAGAGTGGCCACCAAGATCTCCGGATATTACCCCTCTAGATTTTTCCTTCGGGGGTATCTGAAGTCAAAATCCTACGCCACTGAATGCCAAACAATAGAAGAGTTGGAACGCAGAATAATAGATACATGTGAAGAAATAGATAAACAGACTTTCATCAACGTGAGAGAAGCTTTTCATAATAGGACACTTTATTGTCAAGATTTAGGAGGGGGCCACATTGAACACTTGATGAAATAATTGTTGGGGTTAAATAAAAGTGTTATTCAAAAATAAATTATAATTTTTTAGCTAACTAATTTGTTTTGATTGTGAATTTACAGAACACATTCGTAGGCTTCTAGATTTTCCGGTAAGCGGTAGTGTTTAAACTCCGCCTCTTATTAGTCGAATTCATCAAGAGATTTAACTACAAATTAATAACAACGTTTAGTTAGCAAAATGTTTTACCGAAAGTGACCAAAATCCATACTTCATTTTAAACCAGAATGTCACTTTTCAAACGTTAATACTTCGAAAACAATTGAATTTAGGATGAAGTTATCGGAAAAAAATGTTGAGAATTATGAGCAGATTTCAACTATATGTAATATCGCTTTGCAAAAATCTGATTGATCAAGTATAAATAATATCAGAGAAGTACCATTATAAAATATCTTCTGGATATTCAAAATCGCCATACAGTTTGCATTCGAAATGAAATAAACGAACAAGAATTCAATTAAGATCCTTTTCTGAGAATGTAGGATCACCACGCAAAAAGTTTTTTTCAACTTGATTGGATAGGTTTAGAGAAAA
The DNA here is from genome assembly GCA_018342105.1 of Gonioctena quinquepunctata. NCBI lineage: Eukaryota > Metazoa > Arthropoda > Insecta > Coleoptera > Chrysomelidae > Gonioctena > Gonioctena quinquepunctata. Next base: position 53,936 of record JAFIRS010004851.1, read on the forward strand.
TCGCGAATATACAGAGAAACGTACAGTCGATTAATAAAAATCAAATAATTACCAAATAATTATATCGAGAAATCGATATCAATTTTTTTTCAAACCTATCCATTCCGGTTTGGGATAGAGGTGTATAGATATGGACTCGATTTTTGAGAAGGCTGAACTAAGGCTTGAAACTTTTACAAAATCGCATGATAATTGTGTATACTTCGAAATTGGAGATTTGGTTTAGCGGGAACAAAAACAAAGAAAGTTGTCCAAATTTAAAAAAATGCCGACGTTTCGACGTTTACTTATCGTCTTCTTCGGGCTGTAAACACATATGGGTTCACAAAATATATTAAAATTCATTATAAAGATAACCATATGGTAAGATAACCATATGGTTATCTTTATAATGAATTTTAATATGTTTTGTAAACCCATATGTATTTTTAGTCCAGAAGAAGACAATAAATAAAAGTCGAAACATCAGCAATTTTTTAAAATTTGGACCACTTTTATTGTCTTTGTTTCCGCTAAACCTCCAATTAACTTGAAGGACGCAATTTCTACATAACACTTCGAAATGTTTGGGGTGGGTTCATGCCCCTCGGACTGCTGGATCCGCCAATGGTTTGAAACACAAACAGAACGCCCAATACTGGATCCACTAATACATGGAATATCACAAATTTACCAAGTTTTTAGAATAATCAATTAATGCTATCAATGCTTATATTCAGAATGTATTTGCTGTTATAGTTTAGATGCCAATATTGATTAAAGCCATCACTAAATCGGGAAATACGGTTGTTTTGAAAAACTTGCATTTTTGAAACCTATTTCTCCAATCTTTGGGAATATTTGAATAATTTTCAAGTATTCTTAACATGAAGACTATATCTGATATTTTTGCTGAGTCTTAGTCAATGAAGGAGAACACACCTTTTGATTGAATTCTGGGAATTTGTTAGGCAAGTAGATAACAAATAACAATCATTCCAGACAATTACTATTTTATCAGAATCTGGTTGGTATCGAGATAATTTTTCAAATTCTATAAAGAACTCAAATCTACTGATAACGATAAAATGATTGATTATTTCAAAAGATATGAGATGATGAATGTGGCTGTTTCATATGATTAATTCGATGAATGTATATGTTCAAAAATTCCATCAGTTTATCATATCATACAGCTTATATAGTGAATATCGACAGCTTAAATAGTGAAAACATAATTGAGAAATTATCTACTCTTGGAATAAGGGGTATTCTTTCTGACTGGATGAAATCTTATATCTCAAACAGAAATATAATCGTACGAACTATCCGATATTCATCCCGTTTCTCTTGGAGTTCCTCAGGGTTCCGTGTTAGGCCCATTGCTATTCCTGCTTTATGTCAACGACCTTCCTCAATCCTTACAAATGGAAAAGTTACCATGTTTGCTGACGATACCACAATAACAATATCCGGAAAATCCCCTGAGCAGCTCCAAGAAAAAGTTAGATGCACGCTAGATGAGATGGACACTTGGTGCTAGAGGAATTATTTGATCTTAAACAAAAATCAAACAGTTTGTTTAAATTTTCATCTAAAAAAAATTGTTTCGAATTCATTCATGTTGGAGCTGAATCTAACCATGACTTCACATTCTAAACTCCTTGGAACCTGGCTCGATTCAAACATGACCTTTGATCACCATATCAATCACGTCTGTGGAAATTTAAACAAAGCCTTCTATGCAATCTTCCAAATGAAGCCTCACTTGGATGAAAACGGGTTGATGAGTATCTATTTCGCATTCGTGTATAGCCATTTATCTTACAACATAATGGCCTGGGGCTCAGCTTCAGGGATAAATAGGGTTTTCATATCTTTGACCTTAGCTACAACCAAAGCTGTTGTGATATCTTCATAGAAAAATATATTCTCACCTTCACTTCTGTCTAAATCTTGAAATGTGTTACTTTCACAAAAAAATATCTACCAAATTTTACTATCCAGAGGGGCCACCATGGATATAGCACAAGAACAAATAACAACTGTTACCCTATACAATGCACTATCAATGAACATTAGAGATCAACTCTTACAAGGACTTCAAAAGGGATGTCAAAAAATTTTTGATATCCAAGTGTTTTTATAATCTGAATGAATACTTTTTCCCTACAGTTGTAACTGACGACGTATTCAATCAACCAAGATATCCGTGATTGTCCGAAGATTTTCATCTTATGGACAAAGTATTGTAAAAAGTAATATTCGAGTTCATGTATTTGCGTTTGTCTAGTCAATATTTCTTTTATTTGTGTTAATAATTTTCAGTTTGCTCATTGTCATTTCACACAATTCGTATTTTTACCTGATATATGTTGTGTACTGTATTTTTGACTTGCTTTTTGTACTATGTATGTAATTTGAGGCCAATAAATACTTACTTACTTACTATATATACAATATTAAAATATACATAACATACAAGATGAGACATATCCATGCCAAATGGTATACTTGGGGAACCAAGGAATCCTTCGTCTTTTTGGATAGTGATATGGTAATAATCAATTTTCAGAGGTATAGTTATTCTAATCCCAATTGGAACAGCAATAAAAAAAAGCACTACGAGAAGTGTTCATATGGACTGCCCGCCGAATGGAAAATGTATATACTACCAGTGTTTTTACTTTCAAAGCATTCCTGGTACAATCATAAAAAAGTTATGTCGTGTGGCAGAGAATTCCTTCTCGAAACTTTTTATGTCTGTCCAATTGGGATTAGAAATACTATACCAATTTGGACACAGTTAAGCGTCAAAGTTCGAGATCATCATTGAATACAAAAATGTCAGCGTCGTTCCACTGAGTGTATACACAAAGAAAAATTGCGATTGTTTTTTAATATTTTTACTGAAAATACCTTTCTAAAAGGCAAGGTGAAAAATTATCAATGAACACTCACCTGGCTTATTTTATTATTCGTCAGGTGTAAGATCTTGAGACTTTGCAGTTTGTCAAAAAGATATGGGGACAAATGCGATATCTGGTTTTTCCTCAGGTTGAGTTGCTCCAAATTCACTAGTTTATCAAAAACGCCTGAAAAATATTTTCAGATGTGAATACCTCATTAATAAAAATCCATAAAACTTTCATTCAACCTAAGGGAATACTTGTCGTCTCTTTTACCGACCTCTTGATAGTTTAACGCGCTCAACCAAGCCAGAATATATGGCACGTAGAGAACACTCACATTTCATTTATATCGTAGCAGGCTGTGTTAGTTGGTTAAATTTCGTCCAGTATACAGGGTGTTTTCAAAGACATTTTTTTAAATTAAATATTGAAACATGTGAATTACCAATTGAAACAATTATTCACAAACAAACAAGAATTGAATAAAAAAAATTATGAACAAAGCACAAGAGGACATAACCTCTACCTTATTCCGTTTGTTGATAAATCAATATGCCAGAGGACATACAGTTACCTAGGATCAAAAATATTACAATATGATACCAGAAAGCCTGAGAAACGAGGAACAAATAAAAAAATTCAAAAAGCAAATAAAAAAATATGTCCTCGAAAATCCTCGGCAAACAATACATGAAATAATAGATATATATATATATATATATATATATATATATATATATTATATATATGATATATATATATAATATATATATATATATATATATATTTATATAATAATGAAGATAATAAAATATCTTACATATAAGTTAAAAATTTTTTTTAAATATATTAAACACTCTAAATTCTCTACATTTCACGTTCTCCACTCTTTAAATTTTTAATTTTTTAATTATTTTTTTTTTTTAATTTTAATTGTTGATATTAATTTTAATTTTAGTTAGTTTAGTGATCCAATTATACATATAATATTGAGGAGGTTAGTTGGGATTTGGTTCAATTTTGGATCAACGTTTTCCAGAGTTTCCACTTACGATTGAAGCTTACTATAGAGGAAGAAAATAATAATGCTTCAGCTTTTCTATACACCAATGTCATTAAAACTCCTACCAACGTATTGAAAGTAGATTGGTATCACAAACCAACTTTCTCAGAGAGGTTTCTCAACTATTTTTCACATCATAATTTTCAACATAAAATAAACATAATTAAGAATTTGAAAACAAAAGCGCTCAAAATTTCAAACACAGAATATCATAAAAAAAAATCGTAAACAAATCAAACAGTTTCTATTAAAAAACAATTACCCTCCATCACTAATAAAAAAAATCTCCAGGATAACAAACTCTCTACCAGAACCAATAATTTGACTACAAAATATTACAAAATAACGTATGTGAAAAATCTCTATGAAAAACTTGCAAAAACGTTGAACGAAGAAAATTCCAAGATCGCGTTTTCAAATGACAACACTGTTGGCAAAAAGTTTTATTCACGCCAAAAAACGAAAACCTCTACCAATCTACAATCAAACGTCGTTTATAAAATCAACTGTTATAATTGTACAAAATGCTACGTTGGTCAAACAGGCCGATATTTAAAAAAACGCATATCTGAACACGATAGGGACAAAACAATTAATGCCCAAAATCCCACTGCTCTAGTAGAACATACTAGAGGAGATGGCCATTCTTTTGATTCCGAAAACAACCTCATCATCCTTGATGTGTCAAAAAGACTCCTGAGCGAAATGATCGAAATTGTCCATCAAGACACCGTCAATACCAGGAGAGACGTAGAAGGATTGAACACGTCCTATTTCAACTTGATGAGTCAGATTCCTAAATGATTGTTTACCATAATTGTTTTTCTCCATCAATAAAACTTGATGTTAAACCTGTTGTCCCATTAATTTTAAAATTGAATCATGTTACCCTTATTAAATTGTGTCCTTATATCCTATAACAGTGTATCACATATTATATAGATTTTACCTATTTCATATTTTACATTTGGATTTATTATAATTTATATATTAAGTGAATATGAACCTAGCTTAGTTTTATAAGATTAGTTATATGAGCAGCACTGTCAAATACGTCCACAAACAAGCAGGATCTACTGCTTCATGGTATAATTTTTATTCACCTCTGTAATATCCTTCTGTGAATAAATATTATTATTATTATTATATTTACAACATATTGACATCTTCAATCATCATGGATGATGCCATACTTCTGTGAATATATAAATTGTCAAATAATATTACAACCATACTCTTACTTGTTATACATTATACCGATGATTGCCATGTTGATTTCTGCCCACCTCCGAGAGTTTCTGCACACTATAGCTTCAATTTATAACGAGTTAAGCTTTACTTTTTTATCGGGTTGATACTTGATTTAATCCGTGCCTGCTGAAATAAAATATACCACGAAGCGTTCAAATGGCTGGGAAAGAAGTTCACTCTCATTATATTCATGATTGCAAAAGGGTTGATGCCTCATCAGTGAATACCCGCGTTATCTTTCGTCACTCAATTATTTATTATTGTTCCGACTACTTCTTGGAAGAAATCCCAAACGAGTATTTTTATATTTGACCAAAAAGAAGTTCGAAAGAGTGAGAACCAGGAAATGTAACTCGATAGTTTACCTGTTGGAAGAATGGTGATATTATTCTCCACCAAAAATAACCTCCTCAAAGAAACTAAATCCATGAATGCAAACTTGGGTATAATTTCCAACAAGTTGTTGCTCAAATCGAGATCCTCTAACAATTCTAACTTATCCAGTAACGTCTCCGGAATAACCCTCATGCGATTTCTGGATAAATGAAGAAGAATCAGGTTTGGCGTTCCTCTGAAATATTGTTTCAGGAAGAATTCTGATGACGTTCTCAGAAACATCAAACGTTTGGAGATTCCGCTGAAGATAAAGTCAGGCTATTTCTTCAATTTGTTTTGTGCAAGCCTAGATAAAGTCATTGATGATCTGAATTTTGGATGTGAGGTTGTTAATCTAAGTGCGTACCTTCTAGTTTCAACCCATTAAGGCAATCCAGAAATTATAACAAAATTGACAAAATCAAATCATATGCACCTAAGAAATGAAAAAAAAGAAAACATCGTATCTAGAATTACCTGAAGATCAAAAAATCTATTTGCGCAAAAAATATGACAAGTATGTAAAAAATTGCTTTACACGCTCTACCCATTCAATTGGATCGTGGAAGCGCGAAATAGATTTTCGTCGATAAAATGTATTGAAGACCTAGTGAATGCGATGCCTCTCTTGCGTCAATGTTACAAATGATTTCTGGTGAGTACTCTCTTTCGGGAACCATTCTTCTTAGCCTCATTCATCTATATGGGTTCTTAATTGAGACTGGAATGGAAAATCAAATAACTATCTGAATGAAAATGCGAATTTTCAATTTCAGATTTTTTCTTTCAGAATATCTATCAGATGTAGTCCAATGTCAAGCGTGGCTTTAACCGGGGAAGTAGTTGTTTTCTGTTAGACATTCACACAAAATAACTTCATTTTTATCGTGGATTTTTCAATTCACAGAAAAATATTTCTATTCAATATTCAATTGAGAATGTTTCCCTTTTCAACATGAATAACCCACAAGAGGTTATATTGAACAATGGAAGATAGTGACTCAAGTTTATCTTTCAGTCGCAGATGATTCCACATCTAATTTTATGAACCAATTCCAGAAAATATATCAATTATTTATCTCACCATCTATATAAAACAAAAATCAATTTCATTTTAGGATTGAAGAGTAGAATACATAAAATAGTACACCCATCTTTTTAGATACAAATTTAAAAAAACTATAGAAATATTGAAAGATAATTCGTATCCTCATAGCCTACTCAATAAATTATTATTCAATACAATGTCTAATGTACCAAATTCCAGTAGTATAATTACTTTCGGATCAATACCATACTTAAAAAATTTGTCTCCTAAAATGATCAATGTATTCAAAATTGCTCAATATTAAAATATCACAAAAAAATATCCTTCCAATAAATAAAATATAAACAAAATTAAAAGACGGAGAATGTGCACCGACGAAAAACAATTTAGTTTATAGTATACCTTGTGGTTCTTGTAACAAAAATTACATTGGACAAACGAGTCAAACATTGAAATCACGAATTGCTGGTCATAAAAGTGTCTGTAGACTCCAAAAACTTTCTTGTGCACTCTCTGATCATGCAGTGAACCAAGATCACATAATGAATTATCATGATACAAAAATTATATATCAAGAACTAAATTTGACAAAAAGATTTTTTTTAGAAATGGTGGCAATTAATAGTGACGTAAATATCATGAATAAGAGATCTGACATCGACCAACTAAACAAAATTTACGGAAGATTTCATACTTACAAATATTTCAAACTCTCCAGATGGGCAAAAATATTATCTGGTAGGTGGTCTAGCTTGTTATCAAAAAGATCTAACTCCACAAGTTGAGACAGGGACCTGAACGCATTTTTGTGCAAAGTCGTTAACCTATTGATTCCCAAATCACTGCAAATGATAATTTTAAGGAGAAAATTTAGATTCACGGGATATTTCTTACATTGTAATGACATCATGAGGCAGCAGTTGGTCAGGAGGTATAGTTGACAGTTCATTTTGCCAACAGATGACACTCTTTGTTTCTGGTCTGCATTTACAAGGTCCTTTTCCACAATCTATCCATCTTTCGTTAACTCTTGATATTTCCCAAACTGAAAAGTCAACATAATATGACAAATTAGGAGCAATGTCTCGGAGCTTCTCGACTGAGCAGAGCTTCAAATCGGAATGTTTCAGAAATAGGACACATGCGTCTTCCACATTTCTTGAGCAGTACTCTCCGCCTATGGCGAGCTTGAGAATATATCTCCTTTAATAAAGAAGAAAACAAAAAATGTGTTGATCAATATCCAACAGATAGCTGTGGAGAATAATATTGTACCAAAAAAATTGTCAAGATCATTTTAGGTAAAGTAACCCAGGGGCAAGAATGAAAATGGCACTCGTTCAGTGGTAAAACTAGAGATAAGAAAACCGCCCATATCAACCCGGATAGACTTTTATATAACAAATAGCTGTTGCCCGCGAATTCGTCCTCGTAGAATTAATATTTTTTCCTATACCGCATATATGTCTTTCTCCGTGTTGCTCCATCTAGTTTAGTCTCCTTGCTCGCGTGTTTTTCGAGGTCATACTTTTTTAATCAAATAATAAGACTGCAAATCGCACTCAGTAAAATTTCTAGGCAAAATGCTTTCACGAAAATAAAATTAAAAGTAATCAATAAAATAAATCCCTAGCACTTATGATATTACCCTCAATAAAATCCCTAGCACTTATTATACTACCCTCGACAAAACAGTTTCTATATTCGGTTTTTCATCTACCTGTTTGGTCTGTGTGCAAACTTGCAGCCATAATTTTAATATGGTCTTGTTTGGTCCTAATAAATTTACCTGAAAATTTTTTGACAGTTCTAACAACCATTCAAATTTTGTCATTTTGTGTCATATGAAACAATTTCACCCAATCATGTCAACTATACACGCACCTTGGTATTTTCACAAAATCTGACCAATCAAAAACCAAAGACAGCTTGTATTATCGCGAAAACACCAGCTGTCTTTCAATTAATAATAATAATAATAATAATAATAATAATAATAATAAAGGTCTTTATTATTTTCATGTAATATAAATAGTAATAATATACATAGAAATTGAAATACATACAAACATAAATATTTCATTTAAGTGGTTAAAAAACTGAAAATAAAGGGCGAAGTTCATTTTCTGTAGGGAAACAGTAGCTTCACTACGAAAATGTTCTTCCACTTAACCCTAATACAGTGTGCCAAGGAAGACATTGTCGTACGTAACCTGATTGACAATAGAAAATGAAGAAACGAAGGGATGATTATCTTTATACTCATTGTTTTTTGAGCCGCGAGGTGAGGGACTGTCTAGACTTGTGTTTTGAATAGTTCGTTTTTATATTCAGACTTGAAGCAAGTAATTCTGAGGTTCTTTATACTTTCAGGAACGGAGTTATATAACTGATAAATTTGGTAAGTATAGGATCGCCTAAATAATTCAGTTTTGAATTTAGGTGGGGATAATAAATCTTTGAATCGAAGATTTAAGTTATGTATATCTGTCCTGAAAGATATTTTATGGTGCAAATATGCAGGAATTTTAAATAAAACAATTTTGTGATATAGGGTGACTGCATGGTGAATTCTTCTATTTTGCATACTCAACCATCCAACCTGTATCAATTTATGTGATATTCTCTGATTTCTTCTCACACTATAAATTCTGATTGGTCTATCAGCATCGTGTTTTCAACGACGTAATCATGGATACAGATCGCAATGCAAAGTTTGCTAGTTTGACTAAAAATAATTGTAGTCAAAATGAGTCGCTTCGGTGCTACTTCAAACGGAGTAATAAACCAAAATATTGAAGAAAATATACATAGTAACACCAAAAAATCAAAATCTTATAGATGGAGACAATTTATGACGTTCTGTGCGGAACGCAACTACAAATTAGATGCAGAAAATAGGAACGAAAGATTAGCATTCATTCTAAAAGACTGGGCATTCAATATGCGGAAAATTGATGGTAGTGTTATTAAAACCATATGCAACACTACTGCAAAATTAGTAAAAGAAAAATATTTTTGTGAGTATCAGAGACGTATTGATCCCTTCAGAGATATAATGTTCAAGGAGGCGAGGGCGGCTCGAAATAGTAAGAGAAAATTGTTGCAAGCTATACCCGAAAAAAAGAAAATGAGTTCTGTCGCTATGACTTCAGACGAATATAGAAATATGTGCTTACAATGGGACGAAGACACGTCAGAGGGACTCCAAAAAAAGTTTTTTCACATAGCTGCAGTAGAACTAGCTTGGAGAGGTAACGAAGCAACTTTTTCCATGTTAAATTTTTTTAAGGAAGAGACTGACAACAAAGGCTGTTTAACAAACATAATTGCATACAACCCGACATTCTCCAAGGTGGTCATCACAACTGTGCAGATACTAAAGGGCTTACTCAAAATTTGAAAAATCCAGAAATGTATACTGTGAGATTATACCGGAAACTTATATCGAGAAGGGGAATTATTACCAATGACAGACTTTTTCTGACAGTGAATGGCAAGTGGAATAAATGTAATAATAATAATTGGTACAAGAATTGCCCTATTGGTATTAATACAAAAGATAGGATAAGACACTGAGAAACTGAAAATAACTAATCACTCTAATCGTGCCACTGCAGTTAGTCAGTTACTACAATCCGGCGTTAGTGAACAACAAGCTATGAAAATTACTGGACATGGAAGTTCGAACTCGATGAAACCGTATTGACATCTTAGTGCTGAATATCATCAGGATATAGTGAATACTTTTAGGAGTACATCAAGTAATTATACCAACAATACATTGTATCCACCTAATAACGGTCATACTGTTGATTTTTTTTACAATTGCACCATTTATAATAATTATAGTCGTGTTCATAAAAATATATTATGTTCGTGTTCATAAAAAATTATTTATTGTTATAGGCAACAAATAATAATTAAAACAAATTTTATATTAAAATAAATATTTTATGATTATAATTAAATTTGAATTATTTAATATTATTAAATTTCTTCCACTCATTCTGCCGAATTTAAATTTTTTGACCTTTCACTTGGTTCGTGAAATAGTCTATTGAAATATCACTCGTGATCGAATTTATCTCATAAGTCTGTCTTTTATTTCTAAACTCAACTGAGTTGCTTTAAGAAAACACCCCTCGTCCTGCGGACTCGTGGTGTTTTCAAGCAACTCAGTTTAGTTTAGAAATAAATCGACATACTTATCGCGAAAATTCAGTCACTAGTGGTATTACTACTGATAATTGCATTCAGTGCAATTATCAATCACTATGACAACACGATTGAGTTTGACAACTTCATTCCAAATACATTTCAAAATGTCACGTTTTGGCAATGCGAATGTTCAAAATATAAATGCGCTAATCAAAGAAAAAATTCCCAGAAATACAACCTACAGTCACAAATATATTTGGGGAATATTTATGGAATTTTGCTGCGAACGAGAATATGAATTAAATGAACATAGAAGCTTAGAAGAATTGGCGTTGATACTAAAAGATAGGGCGGTCAATATGAGAAAGAAAGACGGGACCGAATTCAAAGAAGCAACGGTGAAGACAATGTGGAACGTTTCGTGCAAACTTTTGCAAGAAGAGTACTATAATGACTATAATATTATGATTGACCTGTTTAACAATATAGTATTTAAACCAGCCCGAGATGCCCAAGATGCAATCAGGAAGAAACTACAAGCAGATCCATGTAAACGTAAGTCCAGTTCAGTTTCGTTAAATTTGTCTGAAGTTAACAAAATAATATTGCTATGGGATAAAAATACTCCTGAAGGTCTTATGCGTAAATTTTACCATATTGCTGCTGTAGAATTAGCGTGGCGAGGAGGAGAGGCAGTTGCTTGTCTGGTGGATTTTTTTCAAATCGAGAAAAATAACGATGATTCTCCAACAAATCGCATTGAATACAATCCGGTGTTCAATAAAACGTGCCAAGGTGGTTGAGTTATAAATTTTTTTGTCAAAAAATTTTCCGCCGAATATCCCTCGGACATTGACAAATGCCTCATAATTTTATGACAAATTTCTCAAGCTCGTTGCTTGGTAAAAAGGAACGAGCTTTCGATTGTCATCAAATTATCCGTCTATTATCAATGTCCTAGGAATATCACTACTGATAATGGATTTGAAGATGACCCTAATAAAAACAAATATTATTAATGACAAATGTTATGATCTTCCACTTTTCAAGATATTCTACTTGCTCTGGGGAAGTACTTGTAAGAAAAATCACCTGCCTAAACAAATCACTCGCCATTGAACTAAGATGAATCCAAATGTCTTTTGAATTCAACATTGTAGAAGGAATTTCGCTCTTTTATATTGAATAATCATATCTCACCCGGTTGCTCCAAAGATCTCAGCCGCCTTTCCAATTTTACCAAATAGCTGTTGGTGCTATTCTCCTCCAAACTGTCGGAAAATTCCTTCAGATCCATTTCACTGCGTTCCAGTGCCTCGCAAGCAGTCATCTCGCAAGTTTGAGCTTTCACTTCCACGAAAAATACGATAAAAATCATACGTAGAAGAATTTCCATTTTCAGTCGGCGTGTGCGACCTGATTATCGAGTGACATACTGACATTGTCCGGAGAGACGACGAGCTTATTGAATAATTTGCCTATTTGTTACCGTGAAATATGTGACTTGATATGGCAATTGTTGAAAGGATGCGTATCTTTTGAATAGCTCTAATTTGTACGATATGAAAAAAGAGTACGGGAATATATATATATATATATATATATATATATATATATATATATATATATATATATATATATATATATTTTTGTTGATTTTTTTTTTACTTTTCTGTTTTTTTTTTCGGTCCCTCGTGAATTTTTGTTGAAATACCCAAAAAAAAATTCCCTGGAAGTTTGAGCCCTTAATATTAATTTAAGTCCTCGACCAAGGCGTGTGAAGATTTCCCATTGAAAATACACGAAAACTCAGATTTTTTATTTTTAAATTTCTTTAGCTCAGCGGCATTTCATGGGATCGCTCTGACCGAAGATGGTTTTTTCTCAGAATTGAACGCTCTACAAAAGTGCCCATTGCGGCAAAGTCGTAACTCACACTGGCGAGGCAGTAGGGGCCACTGAACCTGATTTTTCCATAAAATTCGCGTTTTTTTTTGGATTTATCTCGTAAATAACGAGAGCTACGAAAGCCTTGAATTGATTTTTCCGTGAAATTTTGGCCGATCATTGATTGATCATTGATGTAAGATATTCCTAGCCTGGAAAAAATGTATTGAACAAAAAATATAATATTACAGAGAAAGAAAACAAGATATTAATAAGTTCAAATCAATGATCGGCCAAAATTTCACGGAAAAATCAATTCAAGGCTCGATATCTCGCTTAATATTGATCTTAGCGATTTAGTTCATGGGATCTTTTTTGTAGAAAAGTGAACTCCCTACAAGTTTGTTAGCCACATTTTTTCCGTAGCTCTTGTTATTCACGAGATAATTCCAAAAAAACGCGAATTTTATGGAAAAATCAGGTTCAGTGGCCCCTACTGTTAGTTCATAGGACCTTTTTTGTAGAAAATTGAACTCCCTACAAGTTTGTTTGCCACATTTTTTCCGTAGCTCTTGTCATTTACGAGATAATTAAAAAAAAACGCGAATTTTATGGAAAAATCAGGTTCAGTGGCCCCTACTGCCTCGCCAGTGTGAGTTACGACTTTTCCGCAATGGGCACTTTTGTAGAGCGTTCAATTCTGAGGAAAAACCATCTTCGGTCAAAGCGATCCCATGAAATGCCGCTGAGCTAAAGAAATTTAAAAATAAAAAATCTGAGTTTTCGTGTATTTTCAATGGGAAATCTTCACACGCCTTGGTCGAGGACTTAAATAAATATTAAGAGCTCAAACTTTCAGGGAATTTTTTTTCGGGTATTTCCAACAAAAATCCACGATAAGATTCGAAAAAAAAACAAAAAAGTTAAAAAAAAAATCACCCTAATATATATATATATATATATATATATATATATATATCGAGAATGAGAGAAATCTGTTACGAATCCAAAAAGACACACCATCCGTCTACAGCCTGTTGCATGGTTTCCCAATCATCAGGACGGCTTGTGGTCTCTTTCAAATTCGCATCAGATTTCTCGTTGGTTCATAGCCTTAGGCCAATACAAACATGTGAATTGCATCAGATTATTGATAGTGTCATCTATAATCTGTGCGGTGAAGCTTGAACCTAATATCGTGGAATTGAAAAATCACGAGATTTCGTGCACTTTAACAGGTCACTAACAAATTGTTAGAAAGGCCTACCCACGATATCAATAGTCGTACTTCTCATGCGTTTAACGCAAACATCGATATCGAGAATGAGAGAAATCTGTTACGAATCCAAAAAGACACACCATCCGTCTACAGCCTGTTTCATGGATTCCCAATCATCAGGACGGCTCGTGGTCTCCTTCAAATTCGCATCAGATTTCTCGTTGGTTCATAGCCTTAGGCCAATACAAACATGTGAATTGCATCAGATTATTGATAGTGACATCTATAATCTGTGCGGTGAAGCTTGAACCTAATATCGTGGAATTGAAAAATCACGAGATTTCGTGCACTTTAACAGGTCACTAACAAATTGTTAGAAAGGCCTACCCACGATATCAATAGTCGTACTTCTCATGCGTTTAACGCAAACATCGATATCGAGAATGAGAGAAATCTGTTACGAATCCAAAAAGACACACCATCCGTCTACAGCCTGTTTCGTGGTTTCCCAATCATCAGGACGGCTTGTGGTCTCCTTCAAATTCGCATCAGATTTCTCGTTGGTTCATAGCCTTAGGCCAATACAAACATGTGAATTGCATCAGATTATTGATAGTGATATCTATAATCTGTGCGGTGAAGCTTGAACCTAATATCGTGGAATTGAAAAATCACGAGATTTCGTGCACTTTAACAGGTCACTAACAAATTGTTAGAAAGGCCTACCCACGATATCAATAGTCGTACTTCTCATGCGTTTAACGCAAACATCGATATCGAGATGAGAGAAATCTGTTACGAATCCAAAAGACACACCATCCGTCTACAGCCTGTTTCATGGTTTCCAATCATCAGGACGGCTTGTGGTCTCCTTGAAATTCGCATTAGATTTCTCGTTGGTTCATAGCCTTAGGCCAATACAAACATGTGAATTGCATCAGATTATTGATAGTGACATCTATAATCTGTGCGGTGAAGCTTGAACCTAATATCGTGGAATTGAAAAATCACGAGATTTCGTGCACTTTAACAGGTCACTAACAAATTGTTAGAAAGGCCTACCCACGATATCAATAGTCGTACTTCTCATGCGTTTAACGCAAACATCGATATCGAGAATGAGAGAAATCTGTTACGAATCCAAAAAGGCACACCATCCGTCTACAGCCTGTTTCATGGTTTCCCAATCATCAGGACGGCTTGTGGTCTCCTTCAAATTCGCATCAGATTTCTCGTTGGTTCATAGCCTTAGGCCAATACAAACATGTGAATTGCATCAGATTATTTATAGTGACATCTATAATCTGTGCGGTGAAGCTTGAACCTAATATCGTGGAATTGAAAAATCACGAGATTTCGTGCACTTTAACAGGTCACTAACAAATTGTTAGAAAGCCTACCCACGATATCAATAGTCGTACTTCTCATGCGTTTAACGCAAACATCGATATCGAGAATGAGAGAAATCTGTTACGAATCCAAAAAGACACACCATCCGTCTACAGCCTGTTTCATGGTTTCCCAATCATCAGGACGGCTTGTGGTCTCCCTTCAAATTCGCATCAGATTTCTCGTTGGTTCATAGCCTTAGGCCAATACAAACATGTGAATTGCATCAGATTATTTATAGTGACATCTATAATCTGTGCGGTGAAGCTTGAACCTAATATCGTGGAATTGAAAAATCACGAGATTTCGTGCACTTTAACAGGTCACTAACAAATTGTTAGAAAGGCCTACCCACGATATCAATAGTCGTACTTCTCATGCGTTTAACGCAAACATCGATATCGAGAATGAGAGAAATCTGTTACGAATCCCAAAAGACTCACCATCCGTCTACAGCCTGTTTCATGGTTTCCCAATCATCAGGACGGCTTGTGGTCTCCTTCAAATTCGCATCAGATTCCTCCTTCGTTCATAGCCTTAGGCCAATACAAACATGTGATTGCATCAGATTATTGATAGTGACATCTATAATCTGTGGGTAGCTTGAACCTAATATCGTGGAATTTTAAAATCACGAGATTTTGTGCACTTTAACAGGTCACTAACGAATTGTTAGAAAGGCCTACCCACGATATCAATAGTCGTACTTCTCATGCGTTTAACGCAAACATCGATATCGAGAATGATGATTGGGAAACCATGAAACAGGCTGTAGACGGATGGTGTGTCTTTTTGGATTCGTAACAGATTTCTCTCATTCTCGATATCGATGTTTGCGTTAAACGCATGAGAAGTACGACTATTGATATCGTGGGTAGGCCTTTCTAACAATTTGTTAGTGACCTGTTAAAGTGCACGAAATCTCGTGATTTTAAAATTCCACGATATTAGGTTCAAGCTCCACCGCACAGATTATAGATGTCACTATCAATAATCTGATGCAATTCACATGTATATATATATATATATATATATATATATATATATATATATATATATATATATATATATATATATATATATATATATAATATCCGGTTTGACCGGAAATAACCCCAATTTTTTTGTTTTTGAATGGGACATCCCTTATACTTTCACTTATTTGATCGAGAATGACATTCTAAATCCAAAAACATCTGACTTGTCAATATTTGACAAATAAAGTCATTTTCATTCCAATTTATATTTTTTGATCTAGAATGCCATGGATCATGTAAATCGCTTTATTCTTGATCATGTAACATGGGAAAAATACGACTTTGAGGCTTATGACTTCACAGTCGTTTTAAGAATTATTTAAAAGTCGCAAATAATTCAGGAGTAGCTGATGCTGTTTTATACACCTGATTTTCAGTTGTTCCCCAGAGAAAAAAATCTAGCGGAGTAAGATCTGGTGATCTGGAATATAAAAAAAGCCACTGAATAGGTCCATAAGTGCCAATCGACTTTCTGGGAAGGTGTCATTCTGATATTTTCTTACGACTTGAGAATTGTGAGGTGGCTCCATCTTGGTTAGCCAGTGGCAAATCTTCAATGAAATCATTAATTTGATTTCTAAGGAACTGTAGAGATATTTCCGCAGTACGTTGTCCGTCGAAAATTATTGGCCCCAAAAGTGTTCCTCCGATAATACCCATCCAGCAATTGAAACCAAATCGCTCTTGAAAATTTCCTTCTTGCATCAGATGTAAATTTGTTTCAAACCAGTACCTTTTATTATTCCGATTGAACAGACCCAAGTTGGTGAATCGGGTTTCATCTGAATAAGTAATTTCAAATGGAAAACGTATTTAGTCAAAAACCAGTTGCAATAAGTTAATCTTCGGTTGTGGTCGATATCGTAAAGATGTAGTTAATAGTAAAAGTAGATAATCATATTATTTAACTGGTAATAGTTGAAGTGAGGTGGGTAAGTAAGTATTTCGGAAGTAATCAGAAAACAAGTAGGTATTAGTAGATTTCTGCCACAAAAAATTGAAAAATAAAAACTTTTTAACAAAAAATTAAACCGACGAAATACGGAACTGAAAAGAAAAAATAAAATAAACCTACTTAGTCTCAATAACTGAGCTCCTAAACTGATGTAACTAATTTTGAGTCGGCGCCAAACGACAATCAACGAATATCAGTAAATTACATCGAAAAAATTATCAGAATGTCACCGCGCAACTCGATGCCATCATTTTACGCCTTACCCAATTCATTTGCTCGTTTGTTTGGCGCCGACTCAAAATTAGTTACTTACATTAGTTTAGTAGCTCAGTTATTGAGACTAAGAAAGTTTATTTTATTGTTTACTTTTCAGTTCCGTATTTCGTCGGTTTAATTTTTTGTTAAAAAGTTTTTATGTTTTTAACAGTCCCCTCGATATTTCTTCCTTTCATATATATATATATATATATATATATATATATATATATATATATATACACTGTGTCCGTAAAGTATGGAACAAATTCATTTTTAGCTAAACAGGTCATTTTAAGAAATAATCCTGAAACACGTCGATTTTTTATGTTAATTTACCGTATTTTAAAATAATAATCTAATATACAGGGTGAATTACGTTCGAGTAATGACGTCACCGTCATTTTTTTTAAATGGAACACCCCATTTTGTCCCAATTTTCGGATTACTCTAGCTGAGCTGATTCCAAAATGTATCACATGTTGATTCCAATTGGTACAGGGTGGACAAAAAATACAATAGTTTTGTGTGTGCTCATAAAGTAACGCGTAACATCTTTATTAGATAAACTAACAATATTATCAAAATACTCATTGTCTAGCGTAATTGGTTTAAATGTAACACCCGTAGTTTGCTACATGTTTAGAGTAATAAAATGGCTGTTTCCAAACATGTTTGGTAACTTGTGGTCTAGCAGACAGAATATGACAAAAAATATTTCTTATCTATTTATAAAACATAGTCGTCTACTTTTTGGGAAATGTCATTATTTGTTTAGTAATTTATTGATGTTCAGTGACAGTTTAGTACTACAATATTTTTGGTATTCGTGAATATTCGAATGATTGCTTAGATTTAATTGGAAGTAGAAATGGAGTTAAGTGTAAAACAAAGAATTGAAATACTTATGATGATTGTGTATGGAGACAGATCGCGAACTCAGTAGAAGGGCTACAGGGGTTCTGGGCCACCTCTCCGTTCATCGGTTACTCCCGCCATGGTCCCGCACCGCACCACAAAATGGCGGTTTTATGAGAGGGGTGGGGAGTGGTTGTATGTGGGTAGGGTGTGGGGTGAGTGGTCTGTGATTGGTCGGAATGGTGGCAGCCATGTTGTGTATGGGCGTGTGTGAATGAGAGTGGGGGTGGAGAGAGCTGTGATAGGTCGTGGGCGTGGTGATAGCCGCTGGCCGCATCCAATAACCGAGCAGCAATATTGAAATGGGGGTGTCAACCAATATCCGTCAACGGCATTGGTCGGACGGAAGTGTCACGTGATCAGTGAATGGCGGCGGCCATTTTGGGAGAGTGGGAGGAGCCAGCGATGATGCGGTCATGACTCAACCGACAAGTCTTTTGCAGGAATATTATCTACG